>WJFB01004279.1:0-10530 GCA_009870185.1 Pygmarrhopalites habei | reverse complement strand
ACATCTGTGTGTGTTTCCTGAGTGTTTCAGAGAAACAATATATCTACAATGATTAGACGATGACTAACATAATATCATCCCTAGTAGTTAGTACGTATACCTGTATTATACAAGATGTTGTAATGTGATTATGAAAATCAACTAAAACTGCATAATCATCATCATTATGCAGTGTATTTCCACGCAAATACACTGTGTACTGATGCTAAGAATACTTTTGTTCATAATGATGACAAAAAAACACAAGTCTACCTTACATCAATACATAAGTAGTGGTATTGAGATTGTACTATTTGATATTAACAACTGAATCATAAAATTTCAGTTTTTTGCTTACCAATACTCTGTATGTTATGAAAATCAAAGCCAATATAAAAAAAGTAACTGAGGAGTTTAATGTGCATTTGTGCCATCATGACAACAAAAAAATCGTCGACACAAAGTACGAAAAGGTGTGGAGAATTTATATTCATCAAGGTAATTGAATGTTGAAAAATAACCTTTGGGACTTGAATACAATTGGTGACATGTGTTTGTACGTAAACCTTACCTAAACTAGAATTTGAAGAATAAATGATGGTTGAGGAGCTTCTTCGCCGACGAACTGCGAGCTCTTCGTCGTCAGAGTCAAATTCATTGTATTGATCCGAGTCTCCACTATCTTCTCCTGTGCAAATTAATTAATCCCACACACATTAATTAAATTAAAAAACATTATAAAATTAGGTTAGGTTTTAAGGTGTTGTGGCCCACAACTCGTGGTGATGGAAAGGGAGAGAACACACGTTATCAAATCATGAGGTCAATTATGAACAGTCTCTACGGAAGTATATCATACTAAAGTCCCTACATAATGAGATCAAATCTGATTTTCCAGTCATATTTCCCAGTCACAATGATTATTGAATTAAAAGGAATTAGTTGTGAAATAAGCTTGACAGTTACTATACTAAATGCTTTGTCAATTGTCACTGCAGGTTATTCCTCTGCAGTCTATTATTATTCTCTGACCAAGTAGTACAGTTTAGCAACAATTTATAATTAGCATCCATCCAAGTTTTCATACATATTATTAGGATTATGTACTACCTATACTGTAGTGTGTTTGACATGAAGGAATTTGACTATTTTACAAACACACACACACACACACACTAGGAGCTCAAATCCAGACGGACAGGTGTGTGCGTGTGTGGATGACCATGAATTGTAATTGAATACTTGATTCAAAAGTAAACAATAATTTGACATTTCCCGTAACTATTCAATTCACTAACTACACACAACAAATTGTTTAGCCGACATGCGACAAGTGTTTCATACCCTAAGGCTACACACAGGTTAACCTGTGTGTGTGTGTGGTGAAACGACAACATATTGTTGACTACACTACAATTTACTAAAATGTGACAATCTATCATGAATTGTCTGAATGACTGAAAACAAATCCACACACTCACACACACAAGGTCAAGCCATAGTCAATTTGACTTTTTGAGGGAGTGTTTGAGACAAGACAATATGTCACTGCTCAAGGGTCCCTCCTCCCTACTACCACTACTCACTACTGATAAGTAATAATAATATCCCAGACAAAATATTGTACATAGTTTAAAATGATGAAACATTTACCTATAGTGAAGATAGTACTGTTGTTGAAGGAAGGGCTGACGAAGGTACTTGGCCGACGCCACCTCCTTGACGCTGTAAACGGGACGGGGTAAACCGAATAAAAAATGATACATTTTAAAAGTGGTCATGTTCAAAAAGAGACAAAATTTTCGAAAGATTTTTCCCCCAAAATAGACAAGCTAATTGGAGTAAGTAGTAGACATGCAACAATACAACAATAATGTAAAAAAAATAAGAAGAAAAGAAAAACAATAAAAACGTACGCTTTAAACTACTCATGCTGACGACGTTTTAACTGAAGAAGTGTGTGTGTTTTTGTACGATGTTGAAAATGAAAATATATATAGGGAATAAGAATTTAAATACAAATTCATGCAATTTCACTGTAAATAGGGTAGGTTGAACGCTGGAGAAGAACTGACTCAAGTTTTTAAAAAAGAGGAACAGTATAGGTGTTGAAAGGGGGGGGGTCCCACTCTCTGTGTGTGTCTTCTCTTAACTGTTCATGACATAAATGGGTTCACACTAAGTTTGTGTGGTGTGTACACATAACATTACAGTCAAGTAGTGAAGTAGTAGTAGTGGAGATAGAACACAAAAGATACATATCACAACACATATTAGACACACACAAAGCAAAAGGTAAATCCACAAACATTGCACACCTCGCTTTGGCTTTTATAAACTCTCATCTCTCTCTCCCTCTTATGTCCTCCTCTCATGTGTATTCAAGGATTCCCATTATTGACTATTCTAATTCTAATTAGTATGTGCCGATAGAATGGGAGACTTGGCAGACAACAGTGTAGTGTAAGTGGAAACTTATTTAACCAATATACTGTGAGACAGAAAGAATATTATATTATATATAAGAGTTTGTAGGAGAGAGGAAGATGAAAATGATGCATTTAGGACACAGCATAAAAAAGAAAGATATTAAGTATGTGTGTGTGTGTAAGTGTCTGTAGTAAGTAAGTAGTAGGTAGAGGAGAGGACCAGATTTTTATGCCTTTGAACTCTTCACTCTGTTGTTCATCTCATCATCACGCTGTATTATTCAACAATTTTCATTAGTTACTCTACTAGTAAAGTAGAGTGTCTAGGTGTGTGTAGGGTCTATTCTAATTAGTGTATGTATGAGAGGAGGGACACAGAGGAAGAGAGAGAGAGACTCTCGTGAATGAGATGAGATATACTTTATATGGTATGATAGGTACAAAAAAAATGATACGTATTAACAGGGCATGCAAAAAAAATAACATCAAAGACTATATAGAGGTACGAGGAGGACTACTGCTATAGATTTTCGCTGCTGAATAATGGAAGACTTTACCTGATTACCAATTTTATATTTTTAACTCTTGTACACACTGTTTGAGAATATTTTAACTTGCGATTATATATACAGTTGAACAGGAGGAGGAAGGCTTTGTGTTGTGGCTCTATACATTTGCAAATATACTAGTAGCTGTGAATTGTAGCGTAGTGCAAGTACTTAATTTTTTTTTTGAATAGAATTGAAAGTTGACATATAGTACTTAAGTATTGACGGTACTGTACTTATAGCGAAGAGTATTTAACGTAGAGAGTAATTCAGACAGGGTGGTATTTACAAGTAAATTTTTATATGTAAAACAGTTTGACAAAAACTTATTACTATGCACAAAGTGTGTGAGGAGAATCTCTCATATAATATTAATAAAAAGAGTTTTATATTGTAATCAAAACACGGAGGGAGGAAAAAACTGTGTGTGTGTATTTTCTATTCTATTCCGACGCTGATCGATGAAATTGTCAATATTATTTAATCAGCCACCACCAATCCACGACGGTGATAACGATAATACGGAATTCATGGCGACGGTGAAGGCAAACCACACTCACAAAAACTAACTGTTGTAATAAATATATTTTAATGTTGATTTTAACAATTTCCTCAAATGAAGCGCCACATCGAAAAAATCTTTGCCAAACGAAAGGAAAAGTGACAAAATTGCAGATTTGAATCCTGAACGGAGGCCTGATTGGTCATGGACATGAGCGAAACTCAAATAGGCAGAGGCCCCGTGACTATCATTTGATTCTATTGTGGCGATGGCTCTTCAATTTTCTCTCGGCTGAGAAAAAAAACAATTTTTAATTTAATTGTGCTTGTTGTGCGGACGGACGGGAAGTGGTGGGGTGACAAAACATTGCAGAGAGAGAGGAAATGGTACCTCCTGGGGATGGTGCTGTTTTTGGTGGCCTACGACCTGGTCACTATGTAGTCATTTTGGCCATTCTTTTCACTTTTAAAGATTTGTATTTGAATAATATGAGGTCGTCTAGTGACGAGGAAGAACACTCTGTTGACCATGGAGGAGACAAGTCTCAAGGAGGTAGTGATCATTTTGTATCCGACCACTTGATGACCAAAGATTTGCCGGGATCAAAATTGTCAGCTGGCAAATTTGTTGGTCCAGCAATGAAATTTTTAATATGGTAATTAAATACTCTTCTTCTTCTTCTTTTTGGAATTTTGTATAATATTTATTTATTTAAGGATACAATTTATTTCAAACTAATGATAGCATGTGTTTCAAATTTGTTTTTTTCATGATTGTATTTCCAGTGGATCATGAGGATATCGAAACGCTTACGAGCATTACTCTGTAATACTTCAAGAGCGTTATCCAGAAATCATATTAGAACATGGAAATTATCCTCCCCCAACTCCACGACAATTCGCTGCTCAGTTTATTGTAAGGAATAAAACAATATTTTACTATAAATAATATATTTTTTAAAACGACAATGATATATTTTAATTATTATTGAAATGATTGTCCCTTTTCTTTTCACAGAGTATTGTAAAGTTTTTGCTGCTAGGCTGCATATTAATGAATATTAATCCGTTTGAATACTTGGGAATGCAACGACCACCAAATATTTGGAATTGGGCCCTTCAAAATAAAATTTACGCTTCACTTATGAGTTTCTTTCTGTGCAATCTTGCTGAGACTCAACTCTTGTCAACGGGTGCTTTTGAAATTTATTTCAATGGTACGGTCACTAATAATTGTTGTTGTTCCTGTCTCAAAGATACTTTTTAAAAAAATTAATAACATTCATCAATGTACCTTATTTTTCTTAATTGTCTTTCGTAGATGTTCCAGTTTGGTCAAAGCTAACTAGTGGTCGTATACCTAGTCCCCCAGAGCTCTTACAAATTGTTGAGAATCAGCTGAGGTAAAGCATACTAACTACTTAATACTACTATAAAAGTAATTATTGAATCCTCCTTCATATTATAGAATCAACAATTTGAGTAATTTAATCTTTGACTTTCCCTACAGACTGTTGAAAAATGTGAACGACTTTGATGATCTCAGCTTATAATGAACAAGTAATTACTACCATTCATTCACACATTCAACAAGGGAAATAATCATATAGTCAAATGAACAAAAGCAGCCACAACAACATCCTACATTGAAAAAGAAAAAGATTGAATCAAATCTTTCATCAACTGAAAGTGACACAAAAAATATAACAATAATATTAATATGTTTGTTTGTATATTTCCATAAAACACACAAAAATTTATGCCTATACCCCTATAATTATAAATTATAACGTAATTGTATATGGAAGGAAAATTCTTGGGTGGAAAAAAAACTATATACAACATATAATCAAAATCGTGTAATTCATGACGGCCACTCTTTAAATTACCACTTGGTAACGGGAGTTTTAGGCTCGATTTATTTTGTTGTAAACGATTTTGATTGTATACAATGTAGATCTTGAAAACTCAAGTTTTTATACACATGATCATGGTATACCCCAGTGTCCTTTTTTAAAAAAACGGCATATTTCCTCATCATTTAAATATTATTACTATGTATTACTATTACTTATTTACAAGGAATTATGTATCCGAGAGAGGAAAAAACGATAATGTAAAATGTGCGTTCATTCCAGTGTAATAAAAAAAACAAAAAATTGCGTATGCCCACAATACTGATAATCTGAAATTATTTTGCAACATTTAATTCAAAGGGGGTATGTTGAGATTTGTGGACATTGCCATTGATGATGATGATGACACATGTGATGCATTACTCATTCATATCATATCATATTTTATAACGCTAGTTCATGTTTGTATACTATAAAGTGTAAAAGTGGTTACTTCCGGTTGTCTCTCATATTTACACCAAGTCAATTATTTGTGGTAGAGAATGACAATGACATTTATGCCCCTGTTTGCAAAACGAAATACGGGGGAGTATTAGTATTGTAAAGGTGTGTAAAGACAAATGTTTCATTATTCTGCATGGTGTGACTCATATTGACAAATTCATGTCAGAGCTAATAGCAGAAATGATCAATATTTTTATCGATTTGCAAAAAAGTGGCTGTTTATCACAAATGCAAGTGTTGTTGTTCATGCCATCTCTCTCCGAATAAATCTTAGCCAGTGATGCCCAAGTGTCCAAGTGACAGGTTTATTTGCAAATAATCTTTATTTCTGTCCAGGTGTCAATGAGTATAATATGACTTAATGAGTATTGGGTAAATATACCGTCCACGATAATTAAATATGAGAACCATTTCTTCTTCCATTAGTCTACTTATGTATAACTTTGAACAATTAACTAATCCCCCCTTTGAATTCAGTACTAGCTATTTAATGATGATAATTTTATTTTTAAAAAAAATAATTTAATGCTCTACTTTTTTATGATAACCTAAGATTAATTAAGAAAAATGATGTATCCTCATAAAGAATAAATGAAGACCACTTTGTTAATTTTTATATTTATGGAAACTGCTGAGATTGGATTCAAAGCAATGGGGGGAAAAGGGATTGGGGCGCCCAGTATATAAGCGAAAAAAACACAAGATTGTGTGTGAGGTAGATGATGGCTACTACTACTATTTAATTTTCACAAACCGAGAAGAGGTTATTTCATAGGACTCCTCTCGACGGGACCTCTCGAAGGGACAGGTCAACGGACAATGTCCGCGTGGCATTCTTTGTCCTACCTTCAATTTTAGGTCATACAGTAAATTTGTTTGTTTTCGTTTTTGAATTCTAATCGAGACTCACCCTTTTGCAACAACAATATACTACAACACAATAATAATAAATTATTATTGTAATAATAGTTAGTTTACTAACACCGCTAAAACTTATTCAAGAGGAAGAAACAAAAAAAGTAGTAGCCTACTCTGCCATTTATTATTATTAATCTCTTTCTCTGGTAGGAGTTTTGACCCGAAAAAATTGTTGTTGACACACAATTTGAAAATTATATATTAAAATAATTATTATATCACACTAGCGTGACACGACCAAAAAATTGATATATATATATATATATATTATATGTAGATCCTTATAAATACAAGACAGAGATAGACAAAATACTAATTATTACTAACAAGAAAATGTGCTGACTTGGGAGAAGAGAGTGAATACAAAGTTTTACGAGAGCTACCTGATCATCAATTTTTAAGTTTGAAAGAGATTCCTGTTTTGTTTAACTCTATCTCCACTCTATCTCTTTGAAACATAAATACTTACTAAGTTATTTTGAACGAAGAAACCCCTCAGTTTTTTACACACACACACACATACGCTTCTAAATATCAAAGAAGACAAGGTAAGTTGATATAATTATTTTGAAGATCATAAATTATCTACATGTATATTGTGATGATGATGCAATTTGTCCACGCATTGATGATTCATAAGTTTTATTTTTTTATATTTTCTCAGGTTTTGAATATTATTATATATTCTCTATTATATTGTACACAAGAAGAAGACAACGACTAATTCTACCAAGAGTCGAAATTCTTTTTATTTGAATCACTGGGAGGACAAGAAAAGAAAAACATGTATAATATTCTGACTCGAGACTAAAAAATCATTTAAAATACTAAACAACAATGGAAGAATGATATTTTATCCCTCAATTGGGGATCTACGTAAGTGACAATTTTTTTCCTCAAAATTACTACTATTACTTATGTACAAGAAGTATTTTATTCAATCAATCTTCTTGATGAACAGCTAATATCGATTAATTCAGTTCCAATTAATTGATTTCATTTCTCTCTCGTTGACTAGGCACGGACCTGAAACTTCTCCAATACCCTACTCATGTAAGTCTATAATATACAAAACAAAGATGCATGTGAATTTGTCATTTTTTTGAAAAAAAGTCTAATTGTGTTTTTTATGACTTCCGAAAAATTTCAGTATCCTCAATTTCATGATTCAAAGGACTCCACCAGTCAACAGGAATTCGGAGAAGGCGAGCATCTTGCAGCTTCTTGGATAGGCGAACAAAAATGGTCTTCTATTGAACATCAAATTTATGGTAGTACAAAATTTTGTACCCTCCATCCTTTCAGTCCTTTTACTTTACATTTGCTTATGTAATATATAGTAACGTACTTGACGTTGATTTTTTATTTTAAAGAATCACTGCACATAAAAAAGATGGCACTAAGTTTACCCAAGAAGATACAAGTTGGTGATGCGAATTTGGAGAAAGAGTTGATTTGGTTTCCAAAAATTGAATCAAATCCAAGCTTTTCCAATCCATTTATCCAATTCATTCAAGACAGTAATCAGGATGAACGAAACAACAACAATGTCAATTTGAAAGGTCATTTGATGAACTTTCCATCATTGAAGAAACCTGGTTACTGTCAGCAGGTAATGTTACTAAAAGAAATATTTTACTTATTTTACAGATTTTTTGATAACTATTATTTTTGAAGTATCATCATCATCATAGTTAATTAATTTTATATTGATCGAAAATCTTAAAAGTAAATTGTTATTCTATTTATTCTTAAGGAGGAGGAAGATGAGAAGGAAAACATGGGTTGGATATCAAACAACATGGCACTAAACAATATGATTATTCGAAGTAACAAGAGTCCACCATCTAAAGATGACACACACAAGTCTAATTTGTTGAATGTCTGTCTTCTTCTTCATGATGACGACTCGTCTTCCTATGATCCGTACGTTCAGTGGAATGACAACAATGCTAACCAGCTACTTCAACAAGATCAAAAGCTTGAATCAATCATATTGGATGGAGGACATGAAGAAGAAGGAGGAGAGCAGGACACCGTTGTTGTGGAACAACAAGAACAAGAGTTGGAGGAGTATGGGGCAGAAGAGGATACAACATCCAAGGAACCAGACGAGATGGACACGCTCTTGACTTTTTTATCAAAATTTGATGAAAAGGTTGCTGCAATTTGGGGGAATAATATCAGTGAAACAATTCATACGACCAACCCATGGGAAAATGAACGAACGACTGCTCCTGTCTCCATTTTTGACTACCAACAGATTGAGAATGAAACTTCAACTATGGATAAGTCTGGTCATGGTGTGAGGTGAGACTTACAATCATCAATAGTAATATTATGTATCATGAGACGGTTACCTAGTGTAGAAAAGGCCTTAGTTTTGTTAATACTTTTGCTTAATAGAAAAAACGTAATCAATTATTATTACTTACTATTGGTGCTCCTACATGCGATATTGAGATCACTGACCATTATAATAATTTAATGATACAGGCAGTTGGGTACATCCTATGCGTTGCCCACTGGTGGAGCCTTAGAGAAAACATTAGGACCTAATTCTCTAACCAAAGTAAGTCGTCCATCAATTTATTCTCCCCATCCAAGAGCAAAACATATCCTCATTTTCAAAAAATTTGTACGTGTTATGTAATGTGTGTGTTCTAATCTTTTTACAAAACAGTCACCTTCTTTGGTTGGACCCTTTGATACCGCTGCTAATTGTATTAACATTAGCGTACCAGAATATGTTATCATTCATGATGAAAAAAATAATAGCAATCTAACAACGCTTCTCAATCATTCGGATGAACGATCAGGATTCATAAAATTCATACCCAACTACTCGGATCAGAAACAGACATTTAAATTTTCAAACAACTTTCACAAGTTAAATCAACTTGAACACAAAGCAAACGGTTCACTCAAGGAAATGTTAAATAATTTGGAACTGGGTAAGTCAACGGTTCATAATTATTTACTAATTTATCAACATTGATGAATGGAATGGAATTGTTTTGTAATCATTTGATTATAAAACAATTGTGTACATATCAGATAAAGTAATATGTTGTATCAGAATATCATATTCAGTCTATGTTAGTAGCACGATTTATGTCAATAATACTTATATAAATGCTTGCATATCGGGATGAGAGAGGACAAATGTGACCAAGTCCGGGATGGCTGCATGCGGAATGGTGCACTGACCCCTGTCAATCTCATCCACAGCATTCTCCCACGGCCCTAACTCGTTGTTCGAATCCTATAATGATAATTATATTTTTAGACAAAATGTGTTTAAAAAAATGACTGAAATTAACCTTTATAGTACAGTATACTACGTACCCCTGTCAATGCAATTAAAGCGAGTCTTTTCCATATCCACTTGAGTGGCCGGAGGTCAGAGTCTTTGGTCATTGGTAGTGCTCTCGGGTCAAGGTCAATGTTCGGAACAAGGAGGGGAATGAGGTTGTCAATGGTGTGTTCATTTACATTCTGAACAGCCTCATCAGAAATGGGTCCAAGCTTGACAACTAGTCTGTAAACATATTATTATTATACGAATCAGTATTTTGTGAATAATAAATTATTATTAATAATTTTACACGCTTACGGGATATCCAGACCCCACAAGTCTATGTCACATAAACTTCTAGTTGGGACTAGATTTCCTATGACTTGACCCTGGTCATTGACAATTGTTGCTCGAGAGAGTTTGGACCCGAATAAAATTGCAGACTCTGACCCATACCCACCAAATTCCCAAAGGATAGTCCTTTTCAACTTTTTCTT
>WJFB01004277.1:0-10541 GCA_009870185.1 Pygmarrhopalites habei | reverse complement strand
TTCCGTACAAATTTATATGGAAATATTTCACGTGAAATTTAACTAAGCATTCCATATAATTTTGTGAAAATGCCCGACTCTCGCCCTCTCCCGGGACAAATTTCCCACTCCCGCCCGCTCCCGCCCACCGGGCGGTCGGGCATGGCAATTGTGAGTCCCTACCGCTCATCTCTGATTTGTACATATGAAACATGGATAAAGACAACAAACAAGGGTGGAGGAGGGAGGAGGAGATTCAAAGAAAAGTTACTTTCTTGTCAAATTTTCCAGTCTAATTCCAAATTTGAAATCAAAGAAACCTACTTTTCAATTTCTCATCTCATCTCGAAAACTTCGCAAAATTACGACAAAGTCTCTCTTTCTCCTTTCTCCTATCTTCCTTTTCTGGGTTTCTCTGTCACAAAACCAGCCTTGGGGTTGAGGTAGGAATTATTAATAATAGGGATGTATACTTGTATGTATGAGGCGAGTCTCTCAAATTTCCCCATCCTCCAATTCTAGTACAAGACTCCAGTCTCTGATAACAAGCTGACCTGAGACGAGAGTCTATTCCCATCTGTCCCTCAAACATCCTTTGTACACACAACGTTTTCTTTACCGTATTCAATGCAATGGGGCGTTTGAGTTTGAAATTTTTTTGAGAAATGTTTCGGAAATTGAAAATCCATGCTATCAAAAAAAATTTCGAGTGTAAGTGGAAAGACCCGGATTGGGTGAATAAAATTACGGTATAATTATTTGTGTGCGTGTGTGTAAGGATATGAATTCAGATACCAGAAGATTCTCTCGTTGTTTTCACTCGACTATCGAAAACTTTAAGGGGAATACGAGGAAAAGAGACAAAGAGGGGGAAAATGAACTCTTTTTGAAGATCAAAACAATTTGTGTGTACGTGGAGTGTTAGTGTGTATCTGTGAGGGGGAAAACAATATTGAATCTGTCATCGGTCTACCTTCAAAGGTTGTTTCAATTGGAATTCCAAATTTTAATTTGGAAAACGTCAAACTGGAATATGGATCCTTACACACACGTACTGCACAAGCTGAGCTACCTCTAGTTTGACAAGTCAATCCAAATGTTAAATGAAAACTCTTCAAACAAAGAATATTGAGAGAGGGACTCTTACAGAGATGATGGGATTGCTTGTATCAAAAATTGGATTCCTTATTTCTATTTGATGATGAGATGGTCAATCATTTTGGAGAGTAGGTGGCCATAGATAAAAATAATTAGTTGTATACAATAAAAAGTTCACCTGGCATCACAGCCGGTGAAGACATGAGGAAGTGGATAGAGGCAGCTCCAGCTTCGTAGCCCTAAAAATGTCATTTTTAATTGATACTGTGAATTGAAAGACATTAATAATTCTTAATGCAATTTCATAATGAGAATGAGGATTACCCATAAAGAAATTAGTTCTGGATCACCACCAAAAAACATAATATTCTCTTTAATCCAGTGGAGTCCGGCAATTTGGTCCATTAGACCGTAGTTTGCGACACGAGGCTTGGACGTGGGAGATGAGTTTGCATTTAGAAAACCTACAAAATTCAAATTAAACAATTAATTGCTAATAACAAATAGCCCTCGCTGTTTATTTTCATATTTTTACGAAAGAAAGTTGACGAGTTTCGAGATTTTCCTCCAAAAATTCGAAAATAAATAATAATTTGAAAACAAAATCGTTAGTATTTAAATGGTCTCATTTTTCAAAAATGTGGAACAAAATTGATGGTAAAAAAATCCCAGACGTATTTAAATTTGTGATCAACTCCGTCGTTTTGTTTCCTTAATCAGAAAGGAGCGAAGGTAAGGGTTTTCCGGGATAGAAGGGACAGACAGGACAGAAAAAAGTCAGCGGAGACATGAACTGCGAAAAATAAATTGTTTTCCCTTCAACTTCCCGTCCAACTCTCTCTCTCTCTCTTTCTCTTCAAAGGATGGTGTAATGGCACATAAGTGATTAGAGGGAGGCATACCTAATACTCCCAATCTAAAGTTGATGGTGACAAAAACGACGTCAGCGTAGGCAGACAGGACCGTTCCATCAAAGAGGTTCCCACTTCCCCAGGAGAACTTACCCCCATGAATGAACACCAAGACTGGTCGCAGTTTTGGCTCTGGCCCTACACACACAATGGTAAAGGACAAACAAAATAATTACAAGAGGGAAATGAGAAAACAAATCGTTGGTAATTTGTGCTGGACATCTTTTACCCCCAACATCTTTACAACTTGTTCTATTCCCGTCCTCCTCCTCTTTTTCAATACGACCAACAACAAAAGAAGACGACAAGGAAAGACGAAAGACGGGGGGAACGGCGATAGAAAAACTCCTTTTTTACTCCCCGGCTATTTACTACCCTTCTCTGTCTTTCCTCTCTCTCTATTGTCCTGTCTCATTCACATCTCTTAGCTCCTAATTGTACGTGCAATGCTGGACGACACACACAAACTACTCAAACACATGTGCAGAGAGAGAGAGAGAAAGAAAGAGGGGGGGGGGCGTACAGGACAGTGCCCTTGTAATTCTATTTTATTCATGATACCCAACCAACCAAACAAAATGAAACACTTGTCCCTCCTCCTCCTCCTTTCCCGAACTACCCACTACAAATATTCTCATGGCGTGTACATAACCAGCCGAGAATTGAACACGAATAAAAAACAGTACAGATGGAAGCATCTCCAAGGGCCACACATGCTACATTTCATCCATGAGGAATATGATTATGAAAGAGAAGAAGACACACCAGTAATGTTTCATAATGCAGTGCAATATGCAGTATGACTCGACTAGTTTACATGGAGAAAGAGAAAGTTTACACACAGGACAATAACAACACTTGCACTCAACTTGCAGTCACCCGAAACATTCTCTCTGTGTGTGTTTGTGTGCGTGAGTATGTACGTTCTCTCGAATTACTTGCGAGTATGAAGTTGGCCCGCCGTTCTCTCTCTCTCTGTCTTCTGCCTATGCTCTTTTCCCGCCTCCTCCTCTTTTCCCTCTTTGTACTCCGCACATCCAGCATCTCCTTCGTACAGATTATGAAAAATGTCCTTAATCTCACTTCCGACACGACAACCAACAACTCTGGTCTAGATTTATTGGCCTGAATTTTCAAAGGATTTATGGTCAGATCTGTGTCTTGACTTTGGAAATTCTACATTATAAAATATATATAAAAAATACTGTATCCAGTACACACACACAGACACATGTGAGAGTCTAGCGTAGAGTAAACTTGGGATTTGTAGACTAGACTGTTACATACCTCCTTCGTCTTGACTATGATGGGAGAGATGGAGGGAGCGAGGAGAAGAGGGACTCAGATTTTTCCACTAGGGCTATTAAAATGTATTCCTTGGCAATAGAAATCCTCCTACTTATAACAAGCTCACTCTCTCCTCTCTCCCTTGCTTTGTACGGACTACATATTATAGACTTTATAATGTAGTCTGGCCGAGTGTCTGACTGAACGGAACAGAGCCAAAATCTTCTCCTTCTCTCTCTGTCCGACCCAGGAGTAGAACAAACGGTCGTGCAAATACTCACTCATTATTTCACGGCATACAAACAGGAGCAGCCTAGTTAACAGCTTTTCTAAACTTTTTTTTGGATACAAATGTATTATTGCGTGTATATTGTGCGGTTTCTGTGGAGAGGGTCGTGTGGGTTTAGGATTCGAATTAATTAATGGCGAAGAGAGGGGGAGAAAATAGAAGAAAGCGAAAGCAGGAGTGTAAAAAATGTTGGTTGTGTTGTAAAAAACGAAAAGTTTTGTTAAATTTCATGTACAAAGTTATACAAACTTTTTTTTTCTATTTCAGATTAAATTAGCTATTTTTTAAAAGTCGAAATGTACTTAATGTAACAGCCTACATACTGTACTGGCTCTCATTTTTTGCTCCTTGTGTTCTAGTACTTATGGACTCTTCAACTGTGTAATTAAAAATTGCAACAAAAATATAGATATTTTCCTTGTAAATGTTCGGACAAAATTTGTGGAGCATCCTGTACACACAATACGAATTATTTCTAACGCCCGCATCCAACAGCTTCAAAATAGTTTTTGAACTGTGTGTGACCTTGTTTCGTACGTTCAATTTCCAAGACACTCTCATAATCTCATGTGTGTGTGTGCATTTTGAGTGGGAAATCGTCTTTCGTGACCTGCTGTAGTCACCATCCTTGGAGACTCCCTGCATTTTTTCTTCACACGTTCACAGAAACAGGACATCGATGTTGATTTTTAGAGGGAAAGGAGTAAAAAATTTTTTATCGTCCTTTCTCTTTCCTTCCACGTCAGAGGATGCAGTGCAATTCACTTTCACTGTGTGTATGTGTGTGCAACAAGGAAGACTGCAGTGAGGGAAAAAAACTCTTTCACAAATGACAAGTCTCTTTCTCTCTCGCGTCCTTTTCAAGTTTGAACTTGACAAGGGACAAGATTGATATCTTGCTCGTTGACGACACTCACCAAAGTACAAGAGCAAAAAAATGAGGGATAGGAGCAAGAGGGAGAAAGCTGTGTAAGAAAAGAAGAAAAAAATGCAACAATTTTCTCCAACCAATAACCTCAAGCTCCTTTTAAACTACTCGTCTAATTTGGTCAAAAATTCCCAATCCTCACCCCCAACCAACACACACGAACACACGCACACACACAGGAAGTGAAGATTCGAATTTGTACTCTGCAACAAATCGAATCACTCCTCCACATTTCCTCAGCAACCCAGAGAGAAAGTCATCACTTCCAAACATGGAAAAGCATCACCACCAAGGGGCTTCCGTCAAACTGAGAGGAGGAAGGAATACTCATGACACACAGCCAGTGTTATTCTAACATTTCAGGTGAATGTTTAGTTTAATACAGCCCCATTTCCCTCAATTTTGATTTGACTTTAACGACGAACCTTCGACTCAACCAATTCATCAGGGCAACAACAACCGGAATGACAGGACTCAAGTAGTTAGTCATTCAGGAAGAAACTTCAAACTCAGAGAGAGAGAGACAGAAAGACGGGGAGAAAGCAAATATTTGGATTCCTTCTCTCCCCTCATTCTCTGTCTCTCTCAATCAAATGGTTATTGATAATTAAACTCAAACATTGTCCAACGTTGGGACCAAGCTCTTTCCTTCTTCCGTATCCTTTTGAACGAAGCGGGAAGGGAAAAACAGGGAAACAATCCGCAGCACGTGTTATAGACCCCTCCATTCCCTCTCAAGTAAGAAGTACACAGTGAATACCGTACACATACACACATACAAAGAGGGGGGAGAGAATAGGATATTCATTGCTCGTTGTCGTTGCCCCCGAAAATTATGGGATTTTCTGTCAGTAAGGAGGAAGGTGCCCAAGTTATGTAAGTACAATGCAGGCCAAATGTACATAACGCTCCACACTGTACACGTGGCTGACACTGGCTGAAATAGTTTGCTCACCCCAAAAAGAGGCTGAGAGAGGGAGGGTTGAGAGGGAGAGAGAGGTAGATTTATTGGGCTGCACTTAGGATAATACTGAAATGGTAATTATCGTACAAACTCAGTCATTCATTGAGAGAACAAGAGGGTAAAATTTACGGTAAGTGGAATATTGAGCACAACTCTCATTTTAATGGAATTCTATACTCCTGTCCTTAACCCAAGCACACACACCCACACACACAATGATTCACTCCAAGTCTTGCTCTCTACAAAACAAAATGTATATGTACGGCTTTGTACAATTGTCAATGAAAATATTGTACTCCTTCCCTCTTCTATTCTCTCTCTTCTCCATACTTCGGTATATAGTATGAGCATAAAGTTTACGCAGTACAGAAAATAGGACCTCCACACAAAACACACATACACACATCTCTTCTTTCTCCCTCTTTCTCTCTCTCTTTGTAATTAGCGTAAATAAACAGCCAACTCAAACCACACACCCTAAACAGCTCTATCCTCTACTTAAATCACCCACGGGACAAACATTTTATCTCTTCTCCTCCGTACACAATAGCCCTTCTTCTAGTACCCTCCTCCTCATCTCCCTCCATCCCATGCCACACCTTTGCTTTATGATTCAGTCCATCCATTGAGTGAAGTGGAGTGTGAGAAGGAAGAGGTAAAGGACGGTCCTTCCATTTAAACAGCAAAAATAATGGAGGGGAGGGAGAGGAGGAGGAGGAGGAGGGGAAACATAAAATATTATTAAAATAAAATAATCCAGTGACATCAAGACAAATCTGCTCATCACAAACAACAGATGCGACCCACATCCATCCATCCCCTCCGCTTTCTCTTCCTCATTCCCATTCAGGAACAAAACAATAGACTCAAATGGACAGGTACTTGGGACTTTCTCTCGCTTTCTCTTGGTCTCGTTGGGAGAGTGGGAGAGAGAGGGAGAAAGCAGGCAACCCGGCTTTAGATAAATAATGATGAAGATAAATGAAAGAGTGGGACTATGCTTTTGAAGGGGAGAGGGAGGGGGCAGAAATGAACCTTAAATTAATAGAATCATGTTCGAGAATCTTTTCTTCATGGTGATTGTGCGTGTCTCTCTCTCCATGCTCTGAGTTATGTGTGTGTAGTATGTACTACATGTGTGGGCTTTTACATTCTACACATCCACCTCAATTAAATTTGACGCATATACCCCAGTCCAACCCATTTTCTACTTGTGTAACTAGTTTCAATGCGAGTCTTTTTATATCATTACAATTAAATAATACATGGCCCATGGCGTGGAAGCATATGAAGGAAGATGAAGAACGAAAGAAAAAAGGGCTGACCATTAAATTTGGTCTAAGAACTCATGATGCGCGATGATACTTTGATGGGTATAAAAAACGAATAAAAAGAAGACGAAGACAATCAACTCCCTGGCTCGCTCTCCTCCCATCCTCCTCCTCCTCTCGGCTCTGCTCTGCGTGGGTAGAAGGAAGAGGAGGTAATGTAATAATAATAATAATCATCATAAGGGACCACGTGAAATTCCGTGTGTGTATGTGTGTGTGAAAATTTGGTTCTCTTCTTCATCATTCTTCAGATTACTTGAATACGAAAGGTTGAGAGGGAAAGTAGCAGGAGGAGGAGGAGGGTAAAAAAGGGAAATTAACGAGAAGAGGCGATTCCATGGAATAGTGCTTACGAAATCTACTTATTCTTAGAAGCAATGCAATGTAACGGCACGACAAGCAAAGATATAATTAAACCATCTTTCTCTTTCTACACATGTACAAGTCTATGCGCACGTGTGTGTGTTGCTTTCTTTGGAGAAGGAGCTGGTGGAACGTAATAGTTCTCATTCCTTCTCCCTACTTCAAACACATGTATACCTACTACGGAAAAATAATTTCTGTACGGGTCCCCACGCATCTCCGCTGCAGACCCGTACAGAAATTATTTTTTCGTAATATATGAGTGAGTGTGTGTTATCATCTGTTATAATTGTGTAATGTGGACCTAGTCACACACACACTCACTCCCACACGAAGCACAGTAGGGATGTGATACACACACCATCGTTTTATACAAGAAACTATACACATAGCCCGAGAAGACTCTGAGAGCGTACTCTACGTAATTTTAGATGTTTTTAACGAGGACTGGGCAGAGTAGGAAGGGAAAAAAGAAAAACTCAAGGTACGAGAGAGTGAGAGAGATAGCAATATGAGAATTAATTATTAGGTTCTAGGTTATTCTTCTAAGGGAAAGTTTCAACACGAAAAATTCTAGTTTTCCTTCCCCCTCATTCTCTCCATGTGTGTGTGTGTGGGTCCTTTTCCGAGAGGGAAAAATGGACGCTTTTCTTCTGTGTCCATTGTTACGTAATGGGATGTGATGTGATGGGGATAACTAACTAGAGAGGGAGAAGGAGACGAAAAGAGAGGAGCGAATAAGAGGAAAAAAGACCATGACGTAAAGCAGAAGTAATGCGGACAAGTTTTTCCTTGAGGGAAGAGAGAAGGAGAAAAAAATTGAGACGAGAAAAATTCTGGAGAGAAAGTAAGGCGAGTTGAAGGAGAGAGAGAGATAGACTGAAGGCTGAGTCTAGTGTATAGTGTGCTAGGAAAAAAAAGGGAGAGACTCGCTCAAGTTAAGTTTAACTGGAGAGGGTACTTGAACTGAGGGAAGAAAGAGGAGGAGGAGCAGAAAAATGAGACAACAAAATGAATCAGTAAGCTTGGATTAACTTGAATGACTCTCCGCCCCGAATATTTTCTTTAGATTATTATTATATTAAATCCTTCACCCCTCCATCAACACACTTTCCTCCTCGTATGTGCGTGCATATATGCGTGCGTATATGCTGCGAGGAGGAGATGGGAGATGAGAAAAAATCATCTCCTTTCTCATTATTTCCACATCAACTCTTCTAAAAAGGAAAAGGGGGAGAAGGACGAGTTGAGTAAATTAAACAATTTTCTTAATTTTAATAAGTTCATCTCACAATCCACTTTTTTCCTCTCATTTTTTCCATTTCCAGAAAAAGTCAGATTAATTTTCTGAATTCTTTTTGTCCTCAACTCTACAATATCTGTTGAAACTTCATGAATGAGGTTCATGAGCCAACATAAATAAACTCCAATGATTAATATAAATCTTTCATTTTTTATTAACGCTCTCCATTTAAAATAATAATACTTTTTTCTCAAAAAAGATAGAACTGTAAAAATTTCAAAAGATAAAAGTTTTTACTGTTTTTTAGTCAAAGATCAATTCTTTTCTCCTCTTCTCAAACTCGCACACTACACTAATAGCCGGGATAAAAAATAAAGCCCGGGAGATGGTAATCGTAGCCTATAAAGCTATTACAGTGTGTAAATGTTAGTTATCTCTGTATATATGTATATATTGTACACATACACACTTTGTAATCATATATAATATGTGTATTCCTGATTGGAGCGCATTTGGAGGTCTTTATAATTTGATCGGGAAAACTTTCTCTCTCTCTCCATTCAAACTACACATTGTATAATATACATGGATGTGTGTGGATCCTGTGTGAGGAAATACCCACAAAAAAGCACACACACACTGACGATACTAAGGTTGTTGCAAATAATAGAGAAAGAGAGAGAGAGAAACCAATGGATGCCACCACTAAAGTTGGACCCATAAAAAGTCCCATAATGAAGGAATCGGCCATTACGAACCGACTAACGTCCTCATATTGCAGTAGTGAGACTGCATTTATTTTCATAATGGACAACTTCTTGATGGCACACAAAGTGTGTGTGTGTGTCTGGCTGGATGTGTGGAGAAAGCCTTCAGTCAGTCAGACTTGGGACTCGCTCAGAATGTTCAGAATGCATACGGTATGTGCATGTACATATATATATATGTAAAGAGAGAAAGTACATGCGAGGAGAAAAGTTGGGACAGAAAGAGAGGGGAAGGGAATTTTTTTTATTCAAACCGTTGCATACATTTCATATATAAATATATACATATAAAATACAAATACATCCACCCACTCACACAGACAATTAACGGTAAGAAAGTTCATTTTGGTAAACTGCACGCTGAACATGGGGTACCCACTGTTTGTACATGTGAACTGGAAGAGAGGAAGGAGAAGAGAGGAAAAAGAAGAGATAAGAACAAGAAGAGAGAGAGAGAAAGAGGAAAAAAGCGAGGGAAAGAAGAGAAGGAGGAAGAAGAGGATCGATGGCGAAGCAAAATTTACGGTAAAAGCGAGAAGGAAAGAAGCAAAATCAGTATTTCACAAACTAATGGATCTCACAATGCGATTTCCGACACTCAAAGTTTTTTCCATGTAGCTCAAGATGCTTTCCGTTGTTATTTGCACACACACACACACTCACTGTCCATATAATATGGGGATATGTAAGTGTACACACACACATTCAGAGTGGTAATACTGTGGAAGGATACTTAGTTACTCGAGACGCTCCTCCAGGCAGTTCGTCTTGCCCTTTAAATGTATTTGTATTTATACCTATCCATTACGAGAGTACATAAGTACACAGGGCACACACACATACATTTCTCCCGCTTCTTCTCTGCGTCTATTTGTGTAGGTATGGGGGAGTTGTACCACAATCACGTTTAAACATGTCCTCTACATATGTCTCCCTCGTTCCCTCCCTCATATCCACATCCACAGTTAGAAAGCTTTCTCTCTCTCTCTATGGAGTTGTGACTAAGTGGTTTACTCCTTAAGTTATATGTTAAACTGAAATCGTAGCCAAATAGCTGGAGTACAAAGTAAGAGTGAAAGTACAGAGGAGGGAGGGACTTAGGCGCAGGAGCTAGACCATGTTAAAAGTACCATTTGAGTGAGGGTGAGACAGAGAGAGTGAGTGTGTGTATTGATAGGGGGTAGTAGTAAGTTGGCCTGGTCACAGGGAGAAAAACGTGTAAGATGCACTGCTACATGCCAACAGTCCCAGAACACACACACATATGAGGGAGAGAGAAGGAACAGAGGGACATGGCACATGCTTCTACTCTATCTAAAATATGTATAAAGATAAAATGGCAAAGGATGAAGGAAGAGAGAAAGACAGAGGGGGGGGGGGG
>WJFB01004276.1:0-10541 GCA_009870185.1 Pygmarrhopalites habei | reverse complement strand
AATATTGAGTTTGCTCTGCGGACGAGTGGGACGGAAGTTCCGCTTGTAATAATATTATACTTTTATGTGCTCTGCGGACATGTGGAACGGAGTGACACTTGTTCCAAATACTATGTATTTGGTAGAAAAATACCAATTTCAATAAACGAATTTTGTGTTGTATACATATTTAAATTGAATCCTACCCCAAAAGCTTAAGGTGAAGAGCATACACATATGCTATTAGTTGAATCCATGATATATTTTTTTCAAAAAAACTGTTTTTTATTAGCCAACTTGTCAGTTAAACAGTTTGAGCACATGTTTCTGTCCTAAAACCAAAACGACTTGGTTCCACCCAGTTTGAAATGCTAAATAACAAGTAATATCCTCGTCAAGATGTTTCCGTGACGGAAGTTCCGTCTGTCATTGTCCTCCGCTGTGGAAAGCGGAACAAATTGCATCATTTTTGCATAGTACCTTCACGTTGTCCCTGTGTGTCATTCCTACATGTATTTTTTAAAAAACAAACAAAGAAGCACTGTAAGGACTGTTTAAGTTGTATGAAAAACAATGATAGTAATTAGTATTTTACCCCAAAAGATTTGGCGTAAAAATTGTTCTTAATCCCACTAGAAAGGAAAGAAGAGTATATATATCATTGTCTTTATGTGGTATTTGTATGTATTTATGTCTTTTCTCTCTCTTGGACTGTAGGATACGGCCAATAAAGTGTACCAACTATTTTCACCGGATTATTTGTCTGACTACCGGAAATGGGCAATGAGGAAAGAGCGTGAGTTACTCGCAGAGGAAATGAAGGGCTACATCTTCTCACAACCCAATAAGTGAGTGAAAGTCTCCTCCATTTCTACTCTTATAATAATATATTCCCTCTCTTTTATGTTGTTTACAAAAAATCTTTGTACCAAATACTCAGGAGATGTAGGGTGGTACTTCAACAATCTTCTTGTTGAGATGAAAAAAAGAATCTTGCGAATTTTCTTTGGGTCGAGGAGGAAGAGAAATGCCCTTGGCATGAGCTTCAAGTTTCTCTTCTTTTTTTCTTGTTGTCTTCCTATGTGATTGATTGATTGAGACTCTATTTATCTTTTGTTTTGTTTGTTTAACGAAAGGAGTAGTAAGGACATAACCAGAGAACCCCTGTGTATGTACTTATACAAAAAGTGTATTTGTATGGAAGGAGAAGGAGCAATAATTAAATTTTGTTGTTGAGTAGTGGTTGAGAAGTGAGAGCTCGGAGCTATGAGATATTTCCCCCGAATCTGATCCATTTTTTATTTATTTTTTGTACTGTGTACAAGTAGAAAATATAGTCTACTACATACTATCCTAGTAGGTTGTTGAGAGAGTTCTACTTAATGATGATGTGATTATCTCCACCCCCTCAAAAAAAACTGTAGAACACTCAGTGACTTTGTGATGGAGAAAGGTGGTCAACCAATTCGGAATGTGATTTTCACAACTTGGAGATCTGGGTCAACATTTTTGGGAGAAATCATGTCAAGTCATCCCGGGACATTCTACCACTATGAACCTCTCCTTCATTTTGGCCAAGTTCAAGTAAGTAAATCATCAACGAAATTTTGATACGAGTGTGTGTGTGTCTTTCATTCAGGAAATGACAAGAAAAGGGAAGTTAAAATGAGGAAGCTTACTTACCTTTGGAAGAGTTGAGTCATGGAGAAGGGGGTTATGAAATGTCCTTCATTGTGTTTCCTCCTGTCACTTGGACGTTACACACACTTCACCTCCCTTCCTTATATACATATATATAGAACAGAGAGGGGGGAGAAAGAGAGTGGTACAATTCACAAGTGTAAATTAAGGAAGGAAGTTTAATTTAATGTGCCGGGTAAAGAAGTCTTGAGAAGTACCCCCCCCCCCCGCTTGTACACTCACAAGTTTTACGAGAGGAGTAGGACTCTTGTAATTTATAATTAAATTGTGAAAGTCATGGTTGGTTGTCTGACTGTGACTGTGTAAAAACCCATCTGTGGCTCTTCTCGTCCCCTTCCTGGATTAAAATGAGGAAGACAAGGAGAACAACACCATTTAATCCTCCTGGACCTGTCCAACGATATGACTTGGCTGGGGAGAGTGTCAAAAGAGACCAAAAAGGAAATTAAATTGGTCTGACGATGAGACAGATAGACTTGCAGTATCATAGCTATAGTAGACACACACACTACAAAATTACTCCACCGTGTGTATTGTACAACCAAAATGGTTGTAAAATACCCCTCTCTCCGTGAAAAATTCTTTCAAACGGCATTGAAAGGGTGAATCATAGGACCCTCGAGGAAGATTGAAGGAGTGGAGAGAGGACTGCTGGTGGTGAAGTAAAGTGAAAATTCAAGTTGATGATGATTTGTTATGGTATGGTTGTATTTAGGTACGTGAGGGACCTTTAGCTAATGAAGCCCTTCGGGTGGTTCGCAGTCTACTCAATTGCGACTACCATAATTTGAGTAAGTTTTACTTTTTACATTACATACATTGCACATGCATTGTCTTTATTTCTAATCTCTCATTAGTATGTATTTACATTTACATTTACATTTAAATTATTCTTTGACTTCTCAGCTGACTACATGACTTATGGAAAACGTCAACATTGGCTTTTCAATCATAATACGAGAGTGTGGAATTTTTGCATGACGAATCGTCAAGTTTGTTGGAACTGGAAATGGCAAGAAAATATGTGTAAAATGTTTCCCTTCCAAGCCCTCAAGACGGTTCGTATGAGACTGAGACTGGCCAGATCCTTGCTTCAAGACGAAAAGTAAGAGAAGTCTCAGTCAATGGAGATAACTATGAATAAAATTCTACAAATTTTTTATATAATGTGTGTTTTCACATGCAGGTTGAATATAAAGTTGTTACATCTCGTCCGGGATCCTCGCGGGACAGTTCAGTCTCGTTTTCACAGAGACTGGTGTCCAAATCATCCTGATTGTGATGATCCAGCAATTCTCTGTTCTGATCTAGTCCAGGATTTTGAGGAAGCCAAAAAACTGAGGATAGAGTATCCAGACAGATTTATGTGAGTCATGAATCCAAAATGAACTGAAAACTGTACTAGTAATGGAATTGACTTAATAAAATGATATTTTGTGTTCAGGGTTGTACGCTATGAAGACATTTCTACAAGTATACACAAAGCGATTAAGAAAATTTTCAAATTCTTTCGTCTTCAACTTCATCCAAAAGTGAAAATGTTCCTTGACGAACACACCAAGGAGAATGTTGGAGGAGTGTCCAGTACATACAGAGACTCAAAGACAGCTCCATTTCACTGGCTAAAAGACATGGCCCATAATTTCAGTACAATTGTCAAAATACAAAATTCATGCAAGAAAGCTATGAATGTCTGGGGTTACAATTATTTACACAGTGAAAAACAGTTGACAAATTTTAAATCTCTCAGAAATCCTCCATGGTCAGACATGATTATTTCCTGAGAGACAAAGACTCTTTAGTGACATTGTTGTGCGCGTACGTTCTTTGGGAACAATTAAAAACGTTTTTTTGTTATTGCTGACATTACATATGAATTGTGATATGAATCATATAGCCTTTTTGAAGCTTCTCATCAGTTAAAATTATACGCAATAATTTTATACTATACTATATCCTACGCAAAATGTGCAATGTTATGTATGAAAAATATTATGCAAATTAAATAATAACACCTTCTGACTGTTCGCAAATTTTTTTCCCTTCATTATTCTCTCTCTCAGGTAGAATATTTCATTAAGTGAAAGCAGTTGTCAGAGTTCATATACATTTACATATTACACTTACATATTTTATAACTGTGAGTCGAATAAATGGTGATATTTTAATTTTGATTTCTTTGTTCCCTTTTGTTAAACCAATATTCGTATGCTTACCCTAGCATTGCTCCCATGACCGGCAAGAAATCCCATTAATGAATTATTTAATCGTCTATAAACTTTCTTATTTAATTACAGCAACGCAAATATCTTCCATGGAAGAGAGGAGTGTCAGTCCTCAACTTTCTCTTTATTTTGTACCTAATAAGAATCTTAAAAACATTCGTAGTTACACTTACAATGATTATGATTATAATATAATGCTAATACATGTATTCAGTATAAATATGTATTTACATGAATGTACAACATACTCCCAACAACAAACTTTATCAGAAATTCTTTTTTAATTGTGAAACCTAAGTTGTAACAATTATTATAACTAAATTCAGTCGTGATAATCCATTGGCTCATCCTTAATAGTGATGTTCTCGTCAGCACCCGGAGACCGCTACACAAAAATAATAGACCAAATAAATAGTAAATGACATTGAACTTGATCCGTTTTATATACAACTACATTTGAAAACAAAAATTAAATTCTCCTTACTCTTTCTTCTCGGATATGAATGAAGGAGGAAGACCGTCTTCGTTCTCCAATTTCTGCAACATCCTCTTCGTAATATTGATCATACTCATTCTTCACTTCCGTTTTTACACTACCAAATACAACGCTCAGTAAAGCGGGTGGCATACAAGATCTCTGCAAAAAATTTCAATCAATATTTTTGCAAGTTAATACAATTATGTAGAACTTTGTACAATGCGAATTAGTTAATTTGTTTGTCAATGTACCTGTTGCTGAGAAAATGACATGAGGTGATCATATATTGGCTTTCTAAGGTCTGGTGCTTCATCCAATGCCTGTTTCAACTGTGACGGGGGAAGTGTCAGTAAAATTGGTATACTTTTAGGGAGTGTCCTTTGACAACACTTTACAAAACCTTCCCAAATTTTTGGTTGAGTCCAAACCTTTATACATAACAAATGACAAAAACTTGTTATAACAATCTCCGTTACTTCTTTCAACTTTCGTTTTTCCTTCTTATTAAAACATAATTTAATATTCATACTTGTTTCCCGACTAGTCGTCCTAAGGTATTCATGACAAATCCACTAAGTTTGGAGTGCAACGCTAATGTCTGAATGACCGTTCTCATTAGCAAAGTTGGGAGGGGAGTTTCATCTATCAAGTTTCGTAGAAGGAAAAGGATCAGTACAGTGTAGCAAATTTAATTGATTACGATTTTGATTCTATTCAGTAGACAGTAACCAAACTATTTCTAACAGTTTTGCTAATAAGAATTATTACCTAATAACTGATTAATAACGACTGCTAAAACTTCAGCCGTGTACACTTCTGATTCATTGAAGCAAAGGGAGGTTGCTGTAAAATAAATATATGTTACATCAACATTTCTCATTAGCTTTAATCACTTTGGCTGATTTTCCAACTAAAATTGATTTGTCGATATGTATATGTCGAACCTCTTATCACGGACTTGACATCGCAGGTGGCAGTGTCAATTGTGTGAAGAGCTACCATCAACTCCACAGGAGTAATTGGACTTTGATGTTGACTTTTAGAATCCGCATGTATTCCTATTTGCAAAAAATACATGACAAATTGAGCTTTCCCCACATAAACTAATTAATACCTAGCTGTAATCACATAAAAACATATTATACCTTACCTAATAATCGATTAAATACCTACAAATGAAGACAAAGAAAATCAGTCAAATTGTCATTAGTTGAGTCATAACTGTCTCAACAAATAAAATAATTACTCTATAATATAATACCTCCTTAACAACAGTAGGATTCAATTTGATCAGTTTTGGGAGAGCGGCCAAAATATCTGCTTTTGATAAACCATTCAGGACTGGGATTAAGAATCTGACATCACCCACTCGTTTGAGGTATATATTCCGAACGCTTGCAACAAGGTCAGCCGTTGGAAGTGCTGAAAATAATTTACTTTATGGTTAAACACTGTACTTATGTACTGATTAAATATATGATGTAACGATAAAGGACACCTAATAAAATGTATGTGTGTACTTTTATCAGTGAGTATATGTAGAATTCTGGTCATCAATGTCTCAGCTCCTTTGGGGAAACTATGAATAAGTTTCATAAGTTCTGGAGACTCAATTCCTAGTTTCCTTATAGGAACATCGACACAACGAAGAATAGCTCTCTTGACATCACCCGTTGCCTCCACATAAACTTTCGCCAGACTAAAAGCCAAACATGTCATATCATTGAATTCTTAAGACACATGTATTTACACAAGAGAGAGGTCTGAAACTTACTCATGAACCAATGAATGTTTGAGAGACAAGAGTTCAAAATATAAATGAAGACAAGATTTTATTGTATTCTCGTTCCATTCCTTCTGAATTTCCTGTCGTCCTAACTCTTCTGTGAAAAGAATTTCTGGTGGTTGAGGAAGTCTCAATGATTTCATATAAATTTCCACAGCTTGATCTTCAATTATGCGTTTGAACCCATCATCCACACTGTACATTTTTAGAACAAACAAGGCTGCCGTAGTTCGTATCTGTCCCAACATTGAATCAAATCATATTATAAACAACATGATTTCGGAAAATATTTGCTCTATAATAAATAAATCAATGATTAACAAACCTCTTCTAAAGTGTGCGAGCAAAATTCTAATAAAACACTAAGATAACGGAGTGCCACAGATCTGGATCTTTTTCTTGCCAACTCTAAAACAAGTTGCATTGCTTTCTCGGCATGGATGGGGATACCGCACAAAGTTTTCAGGAGTAAAATACCCTTGTCAGGGACAAACGGAGGTTCCGTGTACAGTCTCCATGCAAGGCTATAATACAAATTTGAATTATTTAGGTAATTTCTTTCTATATATAGGCTAAACAGTGTGGCGTATTTTTAAAAAAATTGTTTTACATAAAACACAGCAAACTTACACAGATTTGTCAGCATCCTTGGCCGTCTCTAAGATTCCTTTCATAATATTAAAAAATACCCACTCGTACCTATCTACACCAGAATCATTCATCACAGGAAGGGATTTGGTAATAAACTACAAAAAAACAATGAAAAGTCAATTATTTTTGACATGTTTGATTTATAAATGTTGTGACAAAGTTAACCTGAAAAGATGTTTTTTAGTCAAACTATTATGGCTAACAATGTACCAAAATAAATATTACTCACATCGTGCCATAAACTATACTCAGCAAACATCCACTGTATCCCCAAGTCAATTCTTTCCTTGACATCTTGTAAAATAAATTGCATCACGACTGCAAACAAAAATGTATTAATTAGAACGATTCATATTCAGCATATTATTATTAAACAAAGAGTAACTACTATCTTACAGTAACGTGGTTGAGTTCCATTGACAGCAATAGATGATATTAGCCGTGATTTTATATCATTTAGTCTATCCCCTTGATTTAGAATTCTTTTTAAGGCTTCTGTTAGATGTTTCTCTCTATCCTCAGCAGTCATTGGCTTTGTGATTTCACTTAATTTGAGTCCTTTTGTAATTTTTCGTTTTGCTGCAGTAAAGGGTTTAACCTGTTGTTGAGTAGTTGAATCAACGACTGGTG
The DNA here is from genome assembly GCA_009870185.1 of Pygmarrhopalites habei. Taxonomy (NCBI): domain Eukaryota; kingdom Metazoa; phylum Arthropoda; class Collembola; order Symphypleona; family Arrhopalitidae; genus Pygmarrhopalites; species Pygmarrhopalites habei. The sequence goes on along the minus strand of WJFB01004276.1, from coordinate 3,091 downwards.
CCATTGGAGCTCCTGACACGAGGCTAGGAATTTGAGATGGCTCGTCCGAAATTTCATCCATTATACCACTCTGCCAAAATTATGGAATATATGATTTCAGAGAACATTGTATTTATAGTGCACACTGTACAAAGTGCTAACAAAAAGGTAAATTTTTCACCTGAAGAGCAGCAGCAGGTCCGAGTTGATAAGCTGTTATTTGTGCAGCCAGTAACCTTGCAACATGACGAATTTGACTATCCGTACCAGCGATAGCAATGGGTGTGTAGGAAGACATGAAATGAGCTGGTAAATTTTCTGGAAGGCGATCCTGTTTTAATATTTATAAAAATGGCTTCCATTAAAATAAAGACTAAAGTAACGTGGATGTAATTAAACTTTTAATTATAATTATGAAGTACCATGGAGGCAACAACAAGGTCAACAGCCGCCTGATGGGTTAGGTTTTTGTAGATTACATTTTCAAATTCATCGCTAGCAGTCTCTGGTTGGGGTTCTTCCGCAACAGGTTTTTCCATATCTTCATCATCATCATAATACCCAGAGAGTGGATCGGGAGCTTTTTCGACGACCTGAGCTTGGAGTTTGGCACGTTTCCGATTTGAACTCTCTTCATCAGCAAGAGCCCTTGCTCTCTTTCTTTTCTCCGAACGAATTTCATCCCAATTTGGAATAGCTCGATGTAACTTTTTTTGAAAAAAATATCGAATACCATGTAAAAAATGACTTTTTAATATTCCTTGTGGTAACCTACTATATACGAATAAAAAGAGTATACCTCTTGATTAGTTGCCCCCAAGTCTGTCAAAAGTGTTGTTATACTGTCGTAGAAAGAGCTTGCTCGTTGATGTTTGAGTAGGGCAATTAACTGAAGCTTCATATGCTTCCTAACAGATGCAACTTGAGATCTTTCTAATGTTGGAGGCAATATAGCTGGAAATCAAATGTAAAAAAAATCATATCACAATCAATGAATCAAGACATGGTCAAAATTTCAATAAAAGAAACATCAATGCAATTATATGTTACCGTTAAGTTTCTCCATTGCTGTTATTACTTTTCCCATGAAATGTGGTCGTAGTTTGGCAATCAAAGTGATCGAGCCCATACATGCCATCAAATTAACACTGGTTGCATGCCTTGATCCATGGAATTTAAGTAGTTCTTCAAAATATGACCTAAATAAGTAGAAATTAAATTTTAAAAAACGACGTTCCGATTGACAAAGAGGTATATATATATGAAACAATTTTTAAATTAGAGGGTAAAATACTTTGCGTCTTCCTCCAACTTTCTTGGCCGAGCCACTTTGACGGTAATAGGAACATGGTCCAAACAAAATTCAGATGGAAGAATGCTCTCAACTTCGGATGGTGTTTGTAGTAAAACGAGTACTTCCAAAAATTTGACAGTCTGTGTTCTGATTCTGTTGCATCAAAAAATGATCTTGTTACTTACAGTATATGAATAATGTACAGCTATGTGAACAGGATGTACGGAAGTTTTAAAAGAGGGCAAAAATAAATAGATGATCTGAAGGAGGAGGATGAAGGAGAAAGTACTTTCACTATGATATTTGGAAATGTGAGAAGTTTATATGTAGTAGCCCTATTCTATAATGGGTAGGGGTAAATCTCCACAAGGCCCTTGTGACAAGGGTGACAAAGATTTATGACAGGATGCCAAAATTAAATTGTAATAATTGTGGAGATGGTTAATTTCCATGAACGAGAGGAGACATATTATGTCCATATATAAGACATATATGCAAAGAAGAGGGTCAATGAGATTTTGCCAACCCACCCGTCATTATCGCTGTCAATAAGGGATAAAATACATTTTTTCAAGTCATCAACTGCTCTCCAAGCAGACTCCATTTCATCGGTCACTGACTTGGAACGACACAGCCACATTAGGGCTAGTTGATAAATCTTGGTTGCAGACTGAATTGCTTTCTTCTCGCCGTATACAAAGAAGGATCACCAGAATACAAGCATGAAAAGTTGTTTGTTAAAAAAAACAAAAATGACAATTAGTATTAACAACATTAGTATAGTAACGTACTATATATCACTCTTGCAATATAATACTTGAATAGACTCTTTTTGTACCTTTTGAACTGAGACGTATTGATCACTCAACATTGACCGAACATTTGGAACTACCTTTGGAATCGTCTCTGGGTCAGCAGCACTACATACATTAAACAAAACATTGAAAAATCTCCCTCAATCAAAATATTCTCATACAAATGTTGAGACCTTATCCCCTTTCAAATGTAAAAGTCAAGAGGAAACAAGGTATACAAAAGTAAAATATTATGTACAAAGTCCTACCAAGCCTGTTCAATAAATTCAAGAATATATTTTCGGATTTCAGGGGAATTATCCGACTGAAAATTTAGCATTTCATCCAAAAAATTGTCCAAAAGTGCTAACTGCTTATTGATTATTATGTCCGTGACTCTCATCAACATGTCTAATTTGGGTTCATCATCGAATATCAGGGTAGCTTTGGTGAGATACTCTGCCACCTGTAAAAAAATATCCAATGAAAAGAATAATGATAGAATTAATACACTTGTACTGGGACTTTTTTCAACTATTCTATGAAATTGACTTCATTTTGACATGGGAGGTGTGCAATACCGTCGTCTCGTTATTGATAATTGAAGCATCATCACGATTCTTTCCCATCATATTATCCGAATCAGTATGATAAAAATCCCGACGAAAGTTTTGTCTCAAGCCGTCCGAATCGGTCACCCCGTGACCACTGCCTGTCGATGAGTCGGCCATCGCAATAATCGTCAACCAAAAATCGGAAATCGTGCAGGCCGCTCTTTCCGAACCCGCTATGCTATTTTTTGAATATAAAGGGTGTCTCGTAAAAAAGTGATAAAAAAATTCTTCGTCTCTCTTGCATGACTGATGATTCCAGTGATGATTATTTATGCGATATACATGTGAAAATAGACTTTTCACATCAAAATAAAATTATGACAAGAGTATACAAGTACCCGATTTTTTAATCCGTGAAAGAAACGCTTAAAGTACATTGTAATATGGAAGAAAATAATTCATCCATTGAA
>WJFB01004275.1:0-10543 GCA_009870185.1 Pygmarrhopalites habei | reverse complement strand
TAAAGGCCTTAGTGCGTAAGGGCTCCCTTAGCTATGTAAGTGGAGACATAGTAGTACGTCAAGCTACTCATTTATCCTTCCTATGTTCTCTCTCGTAGTTAGGTGACTAGTACGTATAGGGTTTAAGGTTATGGAAAGTATGAAGGGAAAAATAATTTTTCAAAAAGTATTAAAATTTATTGTGTTGACCTTTTCTATAAAAAGAATATGAAAGGGACACACACAAACGGTCTGTCTCATATTCAGCTACTGTGACTCCAGAATAAAATTCATAAGGAATTGGATGATTTTTCTCAACAGTTTAGTTTACTACCGTAAACATTCGTATATGATACCAGTCTCTACTGGCATGGCATACAGAGTAAAGGCAATAGTAATACCGTAAAAGCTTTTAGAAAGGGTTTTTTCCTTGTAGCAGTGCAGTACACAACGATAATGTATTTTTTCGTGGGAGAAGGTCATAATTACCTTTACACATGCATTACTCATTATTTTTCCAGGTCGCACTTGAATCCATCTAGATAATTCAGGCAGCAGACCTTTTTCTACACTAATCTACACTCAAACATTCTACATGTCTGCCGTTCCAGCCAAACCAGTTTTAAATTTCCTCGATATCACACACATTCACGAGAGAGTGAATGCATACTGTGAATTAAATTACAAACTTTCTGAGAAATGGTCTCCTGTCAAAACAACTCCTTGTTTTACTCTGCTGGCCTCAATGTCTTTACTGAAGGGTTTCTACGGAGGGCCTTCAGGTACCAAATATGTATTTAAAAAGAAATTTAGAAAAAATTGGATACACGACGGTATACTTATGAAATATGGGGCAAATCATCTGTACCTTTAATAAAGGTCCCTTTGACCGACAGATCGACTTTGAGTGATGGAGAATTTTTTTTCTCTTTCCAGTATTAAATAAATTAGAAAAGAATTTTCAAATTCAAGTTAAATGAGATTCCAACGAAGGTCATTCCATATCACTCGTAACTTTACTTTATTTTCTACTTCACATTTTTATTGTTTACAAAAAATATTTTTTCAAAAGCTCAAGAGAAACTACTGTCAGTCAAAATAAGAAATTCCCTAAGGGTCCAACAGAATGTAATCTTTAATAAATTTTTGAAACGACCCTTGTAATTTGTAGCTCTGCTCAGTTTTATTGTAATTGATTACTCATGTAAGAAGCCATTTTCCTTTCTCCAAAAAAATCCACTTGATAATTGAATCCTGTCGGCCTCATCGTCCATTCATACTTGTAATCAATATTAATTTGAACTGTCACAAACTTCTGTTCATTGTCCCACCTCCACAACCATTCAAAGATTGTCTGTTCCACATCAATCTGTTTCTTCTGATTGGATGGTCTTTGTAAAAATATATTATTATACTCTAGGAATTTGGGTGGTTTCAGTCGACTTGCAATAAACTGGCCTGGTGTGTAACCCTCTTCTTCCCCGACATACTTTTGTAAATCCAGGAAACTGACTGATGACTGATTTCCCAGTTTGTGATGATATTCTCCGTAGGGTGGATAAAGGAAAGCACAGACAAATTCCAATCGACCATGATGACCCGTACTGTAGTAACCAATCTCACGGCTAGGCCAATTGCCCCTTTCCTTCATACCAAGTGAATTTGGTATTCCAAAATGGATTATGTCAGGGATGAAAGGAGTATCATCATTCCCATGATGCTTTGAAAAGGCAGCTTCTTTCCCTGATCCATCTTCGTAGTAAATCCATTCCACTTTACTTTCCCTCAATTCATCTCCATAACATTTTCCAATGGATTTGTAATTCTTTCGGATGTTCCGAATGCCATGTTGGGGTACCCCAATTTTGGGATAGAAAGCTATCGATTGACCTTCGCAATGGAGTTCATGGAATAGACGGACACAGGTCAGATGAGGATCTAGTGACCTCAATCTCCAGGTGGAATTGGCAAGAGCTCCAAAATTCATACAGCTTGGACTGAGATGACGGGAGGGATTGAATGTCAAGAATTCACCTAATCAAAATTTAATGAGACATAATCTTAAAAATGTTTCAAATTGTCATTTGGATTTAATTGATTTATAAGTTGTTGGAATGGAGGAAAGGAAGTAAATTAACCTCTGAATTGAATAAGAGGATAGAGTCTTGCTATTGGTCTCTCGATGACATTAACTATTTTTAAAAGAATTAAATGAAAATTATTAATTTTGAATTTGTGATTCATGTATGAAATAAAACTTGGGATCAAATTGTTACAGAGATATTCTCGTTGATCTGCATCTCGTTCCTGGAACAAGTAAAAACAGAAGACACCAACAATTATGGAGGATACGATGAGGGTAATACAGAGATCCCTCTTGACATTCTCCGAACAAAAAAGCATCTGGGAGAAATGTAAAAATAGTAATTTAATTCTGTGAAAATGGAGTAAAGCTATAGAAAGTAATATGGTTTATTGTGAGACTCACACTCCAGATTAAGTTGTTCACGTTCCAGGAGTATATTCTTAAGTCTCAGTGAAACCACACAGAACGATGACTTGTGGTCTCCTTTTCTCCCTTTGGATGGCCTATTGGAATTTTGGAGGATAAGAAAGTGATAAAAGTCCCGACTGTTTAAAAAAATGAATGACTCAGGGGCTAAGATTGTTGACAACTTGGAGATTAGACTGGGTCACAAGATGCTATGTTATAATATAAATATTTATCTACAATCCTCCTTTGGGGGAAAATAGAAGATTTCTCTCACATATTTCCTACACACTCTAAACCATATAAAAACTGTGTTCTCATTATTGTCATCCGCGTTTCCCCTCATAAAATTATCCAGGTTTCATATAAATGGACCATATAGTGAAAAATTAATTCAGTTTTTTTGCCAGTGATGATGAGGATCGTGGAGTAACAACAACATTTGGGAAGGATTGAGTCTGATTATATTTAAAATATTTCCTCGTTAGTTTAGTAAGCAACAATTATGGAAAGTTGATTGCTATCAAAATTAATGATGAATTTGATTAAGATGATGACTAAATATACTTGTCACGGCTTTTCTTTCCACTTTCACAGTACATTTTCCTACATTGACTGTGATCTGGTGTAATTATTTTTTGTCGCTGAAAATTTTATTCCTATTAAATAAACTAATTAAAATCCTCAAGGGTTGCTACCAAACTTTGATAAACTTCCGAAAAATCATTTTGAGCATTTTCCCATATCGTTGGCCTTCGTGCAAAATATCACATCTGCATTTCACCCCTGACGCAGTATGAAAGCGAGCGACAGTAGAGCCATGAGACCATATGCTGCGTCTGAGGCCAAATGCAAATGTGCCATTTTGCATGAAGTCCAACGATATGCAACAAAAATCTCTCTCAAGGGGTTATCCTTGCTTAGTTTGAAATATTTTCCCACCTCAAAATTCCATGCCGATTTTTTTGGGTTTTTGAGAAATTCTGACCTGTTATTGCCTCTGACCTTCATCTTTTTGTTGTCATCCTGTTCCTTGGATTGTTCACCTCTGTGTGGATTATCACAACAACAGGTATAGTCAATTTATACAGCAACAATAAGAGATTTTAAACAACTCATTTTCCACTTTCGTCAATGTTGTTGAAAATCGTAAAAATCGAAGAATATTTTTTTACTTTCATGATGAAAGTTTCATTGTTGGTTGTAAACGATCGAAGAGATTAAATAATTTGAAACAACATATATCTGTATCCTCATATATTATTTTAAAAGCTGAAAATCAAAATTTTCGAATTTTCAAAAATTACGTCTAAAGGGGTTGTTAGGGGTCTAATTAGACATTTCGAGTTGACTTTCCCAATCTGAGGTCACCTGGACGTACAGGGGTGACCAAAACGTAAATGGGGGGATCTCGATCTAGTGACGCAGCTACTGGCTTCATTTATGAATCAATTTTGATGGGATCTTCGGTAAAATATCCCAAATACTATCCCATCCACGGGCAACTGATGGGCATTTTGATACCTCGATGGGCATGACCTCCAGGGGTCATCAAAGTGACAATAGGGTTAAGGACAAAAGTTGTCAGAATGACACCGAATTTTTTTAAAACGATTCCAAATGACATTCTAAACATGGTTCCAAAGACACATTTTGTCCCAACTATGACAGGTTGGTATAAATTGTCATATTTAAAGTGTTTTTAATTGAGGATGTGCATAAGTTCAGTATGTGACGGACAGCTGGAAACCACGATGACGTGTGGCTTGGAAAACCTCAGAGAGCTGCGGACTGTAAAATCCAACCCCTGCCACTCATTCATTGACTTGAGTGAGCATGGCATTCGCCCACGTCAGTTAGTTTGGAGGACCCAGAGACTGCACATTTGGTGGCATGTACCTAAAAAATGTATCATGTGGTTAACAACTTTTTAATAATTCATAACCATTTAGTCTTAACACTTTTAGCGATTCTACCGTGGCTTGGTCTAAGGGTCACAATATTTGTTTCTGTTGTATGTCCTAGCCCTGATTGAATCCGATCCTCCCTCCGTCCGCTTTGGTGCACTTGAATGATTGTTGAGTTATATTCAAATTTCCGTCTCCTGAAACAAATATGATACTATCAACTTATTGTGTCGAAATAAATGGACTGAATGTGAGACTGGTGGTGAGTGCTCATTGAGGAAAAGAACTTTGAATTCATTTCACTGTGCAAAGAGAGACGTAATTGCCGTGTTGATAAACAATATTTATAATGGGGAAGCGAAACACCAATCAGTTCCCACATCCAGTCTGTATCATCCATTGGAATTTGCATGTATGACAGATTACTCAAACTACATTTAGTCAGGTTCTTCTCTAATGTTCAAAAGAAATTGACTGAATTATTGTAGTTGCTGAGAGTTAGATCGAACCTCTTTCCCGAGGCCTGTCAAGACATTACAAACACTAATGGATATATTCAACCCTTAGAGCATACAAGTACCAGACCTGTATTGTATTCTATCAGGGCTTTCGAAAAAGTAAAAATTAATGATAATCAAAGAATTCGTAATACTCTGAATACTAAAATTTTTTGTAGTTTGAAAACCCTGTAATACTCGCTCTAAGGGCAAGGCCTGACACCCGATCGTACGTACATTGTTTTTCACCATTCATACCAATATCACTCTTACCATGAATTTTTGTCATAAATTTGATAAATTTTGTGTCAGGCCTTAAGTAAAATACGCCTTGAGTGAAATTTTATAATGCAAAATTGAATGCTAATTACTTGAATTTAACGCTGTCAATTATTTGAATAGAATAAATTGTGGAAAGTTTAGTTTTACAAATAAACCCCTGCTCTCTCTGTCAAAGATTTGAGGACTTCCTGGTACTCTTCATCATATAACTTACGGTAAACCTTTCTCTCTCGCATGACAATTGGTAGGACTCTTAACTCCATGATGACTTTATGTGTGTTGAAAGTGCGGAACATCTCCATGCCAGGCTCCCTGAACAAATTATTATCTCCCACTCGTCTCAAAATATTGACCACTATAACTTCATTTTCTTCATCTGTTGCCGTAATAGTCCCCACCATTAAATTATTCTTCTCGCCGTTCACCGCAGCAGCAACGTAGTGACCCACATGGAAGGAACTGGCTGGTCGAGGAGGAGTTGTGAAGCTTGTCACTCGGGAGGATGTGGACATGGATTGAGTTGAAGGGAAACCATACTTGATTCAAATTCCATCTGTATTTGGACTTCTGGATAGGAATCTACCCAAGAGTCTTACATCTACGACAGAGAAATGGTGACACTTGCTAATTCCAGGGATTTTCTTTGCCAGCTTTCTTCTATTCTTGGCCTTGCATCTTCCATTTCTTCTTGTGTCACATAGATGAATTTCATATAAGACAGGTTTTCCGTTCCATAGTTGAACATGTCCACCGCTGAAGTAATTGTTCTCCTCTCTTCATTTTTCTTTCCAGTAAGACAGTAGGAACGAGCGGACCTTTTTATAATTCCAAACATTCGGTCACAGTCAGATTTTCCATGGTTAGAGGCTGTAAAAATCCTTTCCGCTTCAAGGTCAAAATCTTCTTTCTGTTTTCTCAAATTTATCATGGTCTTGAGATTCTTGCACTGACTCCTGGCAAAGTCCGATGTGTAGTAAATTTTTTGAGCTCGTCCACCCTTTCCGTCGTAGTCTTGAAACCATTCTTCTTTCTTCAACTCTTCAATGAAATGTTCTTGGAAGACCCGGAAGGAGAATGCATTATGCTCCAGACAGTCACTCGTATTTGGGTAGTCTTTTTGAATACTTTTTCTTCATCCTCTTCTTTGACATCAAAATACTTTACTGTGAATCCATGCAGTGTCCATTGATCATCGTAATAATAGGTCTCTGTTACCGCGTCTTGTTTTACAGCCACTTGTATTTTGAGCATAATCCGGAGTCACTTGAATGCTGTACTCTTTTTTAAATCTTGTCTCGAGCTCCGCTATCGATACTTGTTGAGATTTCATGGTATGATGATGATGTGCAATTTTGACGATAGAAGCCTTGAGATGCTCCTTAAAATCCTCACTATTCTTTGTGATAGTCCTCAGTTTAGTCCCCTGTTCTTTTATAGTCTTCCACTCGTAGTACTCAATATCGTCCTCTAGATCCAGGTTGTCAATGCTGGTGAAATCTGGACAATTTTCATTCGTACAGGACCCTAGGCAGCAGGAATCTGGGTTTTTCTTGCAATAATACTTCCCAATGTAGTTTCCGATTTTACTTTCTTCTCCAATAGCGTCCAACAGAAACTTGAAATTCGTGTGATTTTTACACATGAACTGATTGTGATGTCCCTTGACTCCTGGCCACACACAATTCTTCGGTCTGAGTGAAAGGAATTTGGTCATGTGGACTTTCTCTTGGTAATTTTCTTCTTCATACATTTGGTAGAATTCTTGAAGGAGCTCTTCGGCATTGAGGAGAATCCGTCTTTTAGCCTCAGGTCTTCTTTCCCCAGTCACTTCATCACGGATCAGGACTGTTTCTCCGACGACAGGACTGACTATAATTATTGTTCATATAAAAGTTCTTAATCCTTTTTTGAATGACAGGGTCCAGTGGGCGTTTTCCTCCTTTTCTGTTGAATTTGTTCGTAAAGGCCCCTCTGTTCCTTTGGTCGTGGGCTTCGGAGGCTACATAACGGGAACATCCTGTCTTTCTCGCCCATTCAGATGATGGTAAACTCAGTGGACAACATGTTAGCATCAAATACTTTTCTCTAAACGATGATAATTCTTGACATCTTTCCTTGAATTCATTCATAAGGTTTTCACAGTCTTGACATTTTTTATTTTCTAATTGGTTCCCGTTGATTGATTTTCCTGTCCCGAGTTCTATTTTCTTCTTCATTGCACCAATAACTTGATCATATGCCTTTCTAACATGAGAGGAAGTAGAGGACAAAGACAATTCTTCAATATTCAGAATCCGTAGTATCATATTCACATCGACTAGTGTAATGGAAGGACTTTTCATGGACTCGTCACTATAACTGGCCCCATTATCATCACTTCTACTTTCCAGTTGAATGGCTCAAGCATTCACTCGAAGTGAGTCAATACTACTGTCATCTACTTGTATTTCCTCCAATCCTGTCAAATTTGCAATGCCTACTCGCTTGTCTTCTAATTCTCCTAGGGACTGGTTGAGTATGTGCTGTAACAGAAGTCCGCTACAATTAAGTGGGTCTAGACCACCCAGGGGAGGGGCTGAGGTACCTCGATGCCGTTTTGGTACTGGGGGAAACAGATGAAAAGTTAGTGAAGTTGTTTTGGACATGTGACGTAGAATTGTAAATTTTTTATTTGATTATTTCCCTAAGACTGAAAATAATCCACCACGGATGCAAACCTAGGCCCATCCTACCTCTTGTCGTAAAATGGGAATTTACTGGGAGGAGACACACATTTTGTGCCCGCACATCCCATCCAAATTGCAGTTACCCTCCCACATGCATATCCCGCTATTACAGCTACATGCAATCGTTATTTAAATGATATTTTTCTTCCAATTTTCCTGAAGCAAAAGAAAAGAGGTGAGATGCAAGCCCCTACCAGAAATGTCCCTAGATGGTGGTTGGGCGAAACCCATTGCCACAAGACATAGCTAATATGCCTGAAAATGCAAAAAAGAATAGGAGAAGAATATGAGAAAGCCATCACAATTTACTCTCAAGCTTTGACCCTCAGTGGAATTTCGGATGAAGAAAAGAGTCTATTGTTGTCCAATCGGTCCCATGCTCATCTCAAGACATTAGAACGAGTCACCTGTGACAAGAAAATTGAAGAAATTATATCCCTTGCTCTGGAAGATGCCAAATTTATCATTCAACTTCGACCTACATGGTGGAAGGGTTACTATCGTCTTGGTCATGTCCATCAATGTAAAAAAGACTGGGAATCTGCTATCATTGCATTTGACAAAGCACTCCAACTGCATCCGGATCCAACTCAAACAATTGCCATCACGGTTCCTCTGACTGATTGTTTTATTCAAACCAACTTTGGAACATTTAAGCAACACATAAATTCAATGTCACACCCTCCTGGTTCCATGGACGAATACATGAATCCCGTAAATACAGTTTACAAAATTCCTGCTGTAGTATCGAAGGCTGAAGTTATTGAAGCATACCAAGACCTCATGGCATCAAATGACCCCAAGACTGCGGGCGAAGCCTGTGTTTTGTTTGGAAAATTATATTCCGGCGGGACTGATTATCCATTAAATTATGAAAAAGCTGCTCGACTATTTTTAAAAGCTGCTGACTCCGGGAATGCTCAAGGGATGTTTCAACTGGGACTCCTCTATAAAGATGACAAGGGTGTCAATAAGGATGAAAAGAAGGCTGTAGAATGGTTTTTGAAGACTGCTCAACTTCCACCCCACAATTTGGGTATCGCTATTATTGGTGTAGCTGAATCACGATTTACCCTCGGAATTTGTTATCATGAAGGTGTTGGTGTTGAACAAAATGACGCAGAAGCTGTCAAATGGTTCACACAAGCTTGGACAAATGGACTTGACGAGGCAGCCAATATTCCTGAACTCATGTACAATAATGGTCTGGGTGTTCAAAGGGATAAGGAGAAGGCTAGTCAGATGTTCACTCTGGCAGCCAACAAGGGTAATTTTTAATATAAATATTTAATATAAAATTGCGTAGACTATTTAGGACATTTACCTTAATAATCTAAAATTAAAATTAACTGATGATTTGTTTTTTTACAAAAAAATTGTGTTTAATTATTTAAAGGAAACTTAGAGGCCATGAAGAATTTAGCCCATCACATTTTGGGCACTGACGGGGATCCGGATGAAGCTGAATTTTGGTTTCAATGTTCTCTGGATGGTGGTAGCAAACGGAGTCAACAAAATAAGGCCAAGTTTGAGTCAGATTTACAGCAAAGTCGAATGGAATTGAGGGAAATGAAAGTGTACATGGGATTGAACGAATCTCTCAAAAGTATGAGTAAATGTCGAGAGACTGTTCGAAAGGAGATGCCAGGATCCTTAGCCAAGTTTAAAGTATTTGTGTTGTCTCTCAAAAATCCATCTGCTTTTTCCGGAGAGAATGAGCCCCGACCCTTCAAGATTTGGAAATGTCAAACTGAAATTGAGTTGAAGGCTGAAGCTGGATTTGAATATGCTCAACAAATACGAGACTCCATGAACAGTTTCAACAATGGATTGCATCTTCTGATGGAATTGGAGACAAGGAAAGATGACATGGAATTGAAGCACAAGATTGTGAAGGAATTTGCTGATTATCTCCGAGTTACAGGAGACCCTGCCTTTATCTCACTTGATATGCAACAAACATTGACCAAGGTCATCAATGAAATTTTGAAGAGTAGTATGGAACCGTGTCAAACTGATTTGGATGCCCGGATCTGTCATAGCTTTTTCCTTCTTTCACTTCAGGGCTTCCAATTCCTACAATTATCCAAGTTGAGGTATCCACAAGAAATCTTCTTTCATCTTTGGTCTTGCATTCGCAACAAGTCTTGTCCTGCATGCAAAATGGCTATGGAGTCTTTAAAATCATTTCCCAACAACATTGAACTCCTCCATGTCCTGGCTTTCAAACGACTTTTGAATGTCAAAAGTTCGTCCTGGTTCAACGAAGTGAAGAATGACTTACTGACTTTCATCAAGCATGCACCAAAGGATCATCGAAAATTCCCTGAAGCCTACTATTCTCTTGCACGCATGATTTTAGTTAGAGAAGAACAGACTGGGATTCAGTAGCGTAACTAGACTGAAATTGGACACAGGCACAATCCCCAGAAATCAATTTAAAGGGCCTGATTTTGTGGTTTTAAGCAATTTTTCTGTAAATTTTTCGGAACCTACACAGGCCAGTGCCTGCTTGGCCTGTGCCTGGTTACGCCACTGCTGGGATTGTGAACCATTCTCCAGAAAGGACGGGTTGACGGTGAGGGGGTATAGGGCTCTGAACACAGGTGACCAATTTTATTAGCGTATCTTGTGAAGGAGGTCAAATTATGCCTAAATCCC
>WJFB01004274.1:0-10547 GCA_009870185.1 Pygmarrhopalites habei | reverse complement strand
AGTGGTTCGATTTCCGAACTCTTTGGCTTCATAGTGATATCAATTTCAAGAAAAAATTCCAAAAAGTAAAAAAGTTATTCGACAAGAAAGTTGTGTCCTCTACTCTGGCCCAGCCTGTATACGTCAAGTTCCATACTCAACAGAAATGATTTAGGAATCATTTCAGGGATGAATGGGAATTCCCTGTCCTATCGTCCTCGTCGTTCCCTTATCTCCCTTTTCTCTCTTCTCTACTTGTACTTTCACTCCCCTCCTTACCAATGTATCCCCTTCAATGAGGGGGACATACTTGATACTATACATATTTATAAATTGATTCTGTGTGTGGAGTTTTATGAATTTTTTTGATTTTCCTCTTATTTTTCTTGCTCCAGGGTGGAAGCGGAAGTTATGATTGCTGGGCAGACTTCATGGAGCCTTATGGCGCCCGAGCTTATGTAACCTGGTTTGTGATGTCGGTAAATTCATTTTTTTTATTACTTTCCCTTTCCTCCACTCAACATTTTACTCATGTTCGAAACCCATTTTGTACATGATGTATGTATGTAGTTAAAAAATTAATTATAAAAGTGCCCATTTTAATTTTATTATCATATTCTCATTGTCATTACCCCTACAAATTTTAGCAGTATTAATGTTTATATCATTTTTATTGTAATTTTTACAATGTTCGTATAAAAATTTTTACCAATTTTGTTATGAAAAATCAATTTTCAAAATAATAAGTTCTAGTATTTCTAATCTGAATTAATTTTTAAATGACTCCGTACCATCTTTAATCCTTTCTAATGTTAGTCAATTTATTTTCAATGATGTGTCAAAGCTGACTGATTAATTTCCGTGTGAACGTTTTTATTTATAAACTGTTTATTCACATTTTTAACAAAGATACAAGAAGGATTTGAAGACTTTGATAATTACTCTATACATTTTTTCTTTTAAATTAATTCTCAGGTGTTTGTTCTCCCCTTGTGCATCATCGGAGCCAGTTATGGAGCCATTTGTATTAAAGTTGTTAGTTTTAGTTTGCCCTCCGACTCCTCATCAAAAGACACAAACTCAAAGAGTTTGAAGAGCAAGACAAAATATTCCTTCTCGACTTCTTCGGGTACGGAACGGCGAGGAGAGAATGAGACAGAGCCCGTCGAGGAAGTTCCACTTCAAAAGGTTTGTTCTTCTCCTCCTTTCTCTCTCTCTTCATCTCTTCATCCTCTTATAATAATACAAGGACTTCTCAAGCTGTTTATAGATGTTCCTTTTAATCGAAATTTTATTTGAAGAGAAGGAAAAGAGTCCACTTTCACTTTCCTCACCATTCACTATACATATATGTAGTATACTTTCTCCGTGTTGATTCATAGACAATATCACACATATACAGTTTAATAATTATAGGGAGTCGTATACTACTTTCCTTTAATCCTCTCTTTTCTTAAGTCGTATGCACTTAGCACAAAAAAGTTTAAGCCCATTCCTTCATTAGCCCTGTACCACACATAGACTTTTTTCCTTCTGTATAAATGTGTCTGACCGGAAAAAGCCAAAAGAATTGTTGGAAATCCCGAGCAAATCTCAAATCCAATCTACAGCGTACGTCATCATTGCAGAAATAGAAACAAGATTTTTGTAGGTATATATGATCAAAGGGTGCATGGAAGACAAAAAAAGATTTCCTCTGCTTGGACTGAATTATTTTTGGTTCTGGAGGAATTCACCAGCTTGAATTTTTCATGTCAGATTTACATTGTAAATTCTACTTTAACGAGATTTCAGCACTAGCTTTACAGTAGTCTACGTTTGTAGTCAAGCCAAAATATATTTAGAGTGAGAGTGAAGTCGTGTGTGTAGTTTTTATCAGGAATTGTATTTTTTTAATGTTTTCAGTTTCCCCTTCACTCGTTATTTATTTAGATTGTAATCCAAAAAGTGGAGGAATGCACATTGTGTGCACTAGTGCAAATAATGCATATTCTTTTGCGAATAACTTGTTTATGCTTGCTCTACAAATAAAAATACATAGCTATGCATCCCAATTGACAAGTGCAGATAAATAAGGTAGGGAGAAAAGGAGGACGAAAATTGGACTGGTAGACTTGTTAACTTTTTTTGTAGAGAAATGATGGTTTAATTTGGAACATGTAATGAAGTTGTGTCGACTGTCGAGAAAAATTTCAAGGAGGAGGAGCACATAAAAACAAATACTGCTAATGAAGCTATTTTCCCCCTGTCTCTCTCTCAATTTTAATTACTCACGACTTAAATTATGGTAGTTGTGGAGCGGCACGTAAGCACACACAAAATAATTGGGAGGAAAAGGATGGCTCTGTATTTATAATATTCTGGAGTGATTTATTTTCCTTCTGGAGTCTCGTCAAATAGGGATCAATATGGATTTGATGTTGCACATCGTAGTAATTATTGTACATTGATAAATTTTCTCTACCATACAGAGAAAAAGATTTTCTCTTACAAAGTTTGTACATCCATAATTATAAGTAACGAATCTTCCATTGAGAGAGAAAAAGTAAAGCCAATTTTGACACAATTTGTTGTGATAACGTACTAAAAATAGAGTTCCCTGGGTAGTTTTATTTTTCCCATACCCTAGAAAATTTATTTTTACCTGCATTTCTACGAATTACGATTGAATGTCTTTCTTATTTGAGCGTTAAATTGTCAAATTATTGGAATTGTCCAAATTTGATGCTCATTTTACATTTCTACAAATGCCTTAGTAGAGATGATACATACAAGAGGATGATAATGAATGTGTTTTTGTATTGTATTTATCCTGGACAGATTTCGGCGGAAAGTGGAGCTTTGAGACGTCAACTGAGTCATGCCAAGATCAAAACATTGAAATTGACCTTGATAGTGGTGCTCTGCTACTTTGTCTGTTGGGCTCCATTCTGCATCACGCAGCTCATTATGGTCTATGGACCTCTAAAGCCACGTAAGGCCGACTGAATTTTAATTAAAAATGTATCATGATTATCTTTACACACCCTTCTTCCCCTCCAACAGTAAAAAGACTTAACACAAACACAGTCATGAAATGAGAGGCGAAGGAGGATGGTCCATTGGATCCTCTTCATGGTTTTCGTAGAAATCATTACAAACTAATTAATACACACTCACCCTCTTTCTCTCTCACACACACCCTATCCACATATCTGTCTGCTCACTCCCTTGACCGCCAATGAGATGATTAGACAGACAAGAATTTCATTAATTAAGTCATAAATCTATGAACCTCACTTCACTTGTAGTATAAATTCCCCTCTGTAAAATCAAGTTTACAAATAACAAAAAGAATCCACAAACAAATTTCATTTTTCTGTGTGTATTTTCAGATGAGGAAACTCAACCCGTAATTGTTATCCTACTCCTACTAGCATCCCTAAATTCATGCACAAATCCATGGATTTATCTGGCTTTCAGTGAGTCTCTCTTCAACCAGCTCAGAGTAAGTTTCATTGTTTCTTTTTTATTATACAAATTTTTCGTGGATCATCCTTCATGTCGTATGTACACATTTACTTGACTTCCTTCCATTTTTTATACTCTTCTCCTTACAATGGATCCCTCAAGTGGCATTGTAAAACAAATTTTTAGGAGATGGGTTTCCCTCCTCATAAAATTTCATACAGAATGTTCTTCCATGGACATGGATTTGGGGGTTCATGAATGACATTCCCAATATGCAACATGTTGGGAAGTACAAAGTTGAAGACTTGATAAAATTTAATGAAATTGAGAACATTTCCTTTTTTATTTGGTTGAACAGCCATTCAACTATATTGTCAGTTTCTATTGTGCGTGTGTGTGGTAGATTTTGGATATATTTTCAGGGTTGAGAAGAAATCTATTGGAATATTTGCAATAAAAATAAAAGAAAAGTGGTTTTGATTGTAAAAGATGGTCAATGCAAAATTGGAGTTGGAGTTTTTGTGAAAAATTATTGTATTAATATGATCTTGTGGTGTAGGTTTGTCTTGGATTTGGACTCAAGAGAGGGTCAGACGAGGAGAGTATTGGGGATGAACACGAGACTCCAGATCCCCTCAAAAAGAAACAACAGAAAATGGAACAACTGGACATTGCCAAAGCTCACCAGCAACACCAAATGAGGAGAGGTCGTTCTATTGATCATGACATTGGCCCGGATGATCGAATCCAACCCGAGACTAAATCCGATATCCTATAAAAAATGATTTATTTTCCCCAACATGTCTCCTCCTTCCCTTCCTTCCCCTCTCCTCCTCCCTCCTCCTTCCGAATTTCATAATAATTTGTTTTTATGATCTCCTCCCTTCATTTCATGTCCCTCTTACAATCACATGCACGACTCACGCTCAACAGTCAAGTAGTTGAGGCGTGAGATGATTCTGGAAGAAGAATAAAAATTTTGGAAAAAAATCCGCAGAGAAAGTTTCTTCTCTTTCTCCTTTCCATTTGTCGGCATCTTTCCAGGGCAGCTTAACCCATGCCCTATGATCCCCATGATTTGAAATGGAAGGGGACGAGGAGGAGGAGGAAGAGGATGATAAAATGTTTGGAGGAGGAATACAAATAATCATACTTTACTTTGTACGGATAACACATTGTTTTTTTTACTTCAAAAATATGATAAATTCATTTTGAAACGTCGGATTTCTTTACATGTAACGATCTAAAATACAAAAACATATTATATCTTGATATTGAAATATACAAATTGTATGCATAATTTATATTTTACAAACTGTAACACTGTGACAAATGTACTACTCGTACTACAGCATATAGGTATACAAAAATGACTATGATATATAGTAAAAAATTCAAAAAAGGTCATCCTCTAACGGCCTATACTGGAAAAAAGCACCACAAAAATTAAACCTCATGTGTACAATTTAAACTATATATTATACACATATACATGGAATTGATGATGAATTCCATAGAGAAACAACTTAAAGAGAATTTTTTGATCCTAATTTTAAAAAAAAGATTTTTTGTACTGTCAACTAATTTTTAAAAAAATATTAGAAGTATTTAGTCATTCCTTTTTGCCCATCAGAAAGTCCACCCTCCCTCAGTGACAAGTCGATTAAATTTTATCATCAAAACATTTGTTAGATGTATGTTTAATAATTCAATATTGTATTAACGACGGAGAGCTTCGTTTTGTGTCTGTGTTTAAATATGCACACTAAATTTACGTACATGAATTTGTTATGCATGAAATCTGTATTACGGTATGATTATTATGCTACATAATTTGTACACGAAAAATTCACACACACACACCTACTGGTACACACATTCCTGTGTGACATGATATACAATGTCACCCCCCCCCCATATGTAATGTAAAATTGTAATGATATTCTTTTTGACGATTCCTTACTCATCAGATAGAGAGAGAGAGAGTAAAAAGTTATGCACAAATTAAGTGTAAAATAAGACATTATACTTTCTATACTTTTGATTGTTACATCATAATTATTATGGTTACTCTGTAATTATCTTTTTCGAAAAAGGTGACATCTGAATGTAAAGTGTGAATGTGACAGTCACCAACTGTAATGGTTGTGTAGTTTAATTAACGTGTACATACATAGAGAAATATATATTAAGACATATACACGATTTTTCGTACACGACAGACACTATACAAAATATATATATATATATATAATGTTTAAGTTATACTAGAAGAAAAAATATATATCTAAAGTATTATGAATGAACTTGGAGAGAAAGAAATATTATTGACAAGATTATACACACTAATTAGTGTACTACTACACACAGTAAAAAAATACTCAAAATAATAATAAAAATCGAAAATTGATTGGCTTGTCTAATTCCTCCTTTTCCGATCTTCAAAAATTTATTCATATGTACGGATTATTGTGTCATTCCTATGCAGCTCTTCCACTCATGACCTTCAACAAGTGTACATGATGTACACCCCCATGTCATTCATGTTAGGAGAGGGCGAACAATATTTGGATTGAAATGTTAAGTATGTGGGAGACAAAATTGAAAAGACTTTCCCTTCAAGAGAGTGACATTCAAAAAGTTAGCCAGAAAGTAAAAGTTGGCTCAACTCTGCTTCCTAATTAATTAAATTTGGTCCATACACAATTTCCTTGCATAATTCTGTCCCTCCTCCACAGACACACAAATACGGGCGTCGTATCGTTTTTGCATCCACATGGACTGTGTGTGGATAATTTATTCTGAATGATTGAATTCAGACTCTGACCTCATGCCGATTCCACAGAGACACACATGCCAAAAACACAGTCTGTTGTACGTACAAGATGATGATGTGTAGGGATGTGTGTGTGACGAATGGATTGAAGTTGCAAACTGCAACGGTTACCAACAACAACTATTCTCCCTGTCTTGATGGAGGATTGCTGGGAGGGGCTAGATGGAAATATGAAATTGTAAACATGAAAGATGCACTCAGCGACCTGGTGGAGATGTATACACACACACACACACGGGAGAGAGATGTTTGAAATGAGGAACGGTGTATCCACACACACACACACATTAATGACTTGATGATTTGACAGGACAATAGAGAGAGATAAGAATCAAAAGATGCAGACAAACTTACTACTACTGGGTTCTACCTAGTGAAATGTGATAAAGAGAGGGAAGAGAGAGAGAGAGAGGATAATGTTCATTTTTGGTACTCGAGAAGGATGGTTGAGTTCTCGAGTCGGGGTACAAAAATGTAGAAAGGATATCACGCAGGACGCAGGAGCTTAATGAGAGACCCACAATGTGGTAATTAAGTGAAGATGCTTTGCTGACTCAACAACAAAACTTACATGTCTACAACACGGGCTAGGACACAAGTGTGTTGTTGTGTGTGTGTGTGTGTGTGCTCCCGGTACGTTACACAATATTATTATGACTGTACAGTGTGCAGTGTACACTCCCTTTCGCCACTTGACTAAAGTACAACAATGTACACACACACACTCTCGCCAGTCCTTCAGAACTGTTGTGAGAGTACATCCCCTCCTGTGTACGTGTGTGTGTGTGTTTGGTATTTAATATAAACAATGAGAGAATAGAGCAGTGGACTGGAACTTCATTTCAATTCTGTCGTCGTACAATAATCCATTGAATTCTCCCTAGCCACAACAATAATATTGCATTTTACAATGGCCACCTCTGTTGCTTCTCTCTCTCTCTCTCTCTCTCTCTACTCCCTCTCCTCCTCTTTTATTTAAAGGACGAGAGTTGGAAGTCCGCTAGGAAAATTATTTTTTTATTATAATTATATCTGTAAAATTGGAATATGTCTCCTCCTTCCCCACACACACACAATTACAAAAGAATACACAGAGAGTCCTTGTCAAACCAACTGTGGTTTGTGCAGAATGCACACACACATGTACCATGCCCTCACCCTGTTACACAACAGAACTGACGATGAGAAAGAGCAAGCATGAGAGTTTACCTCTGAGACTTTTCTGCTGCATGAGTTTGTCGGGGCTAAAGTGCTTTTATTGTACGACATCATGTCCACTCAACACGCCAGAGAGGAGAGATCTAGTTATTTTATATGGAGAGATACTTCTCTCAGACCGAGTCCATTAGAAAGGAGAGAGAGAGAGAGAAGGGATGATGATGATGGTTGTGTCAACCACACAGACAGTGGTAACATGGAGTCAACGTAATTACCACACTGGTCCTCGTCGCCAGCCAAATCTGAAATTTAAATTTTTGCACATTTTCTTTCCTCTTCAACTTTGGCCTCCAGCTTTCATGCATCCTGCATTGTACTGCGAGAGTGTGAGTGTATGTGTGTGTGTGTGTGAGGAAGGAAGATTTTTGTGCCGACTGTTGAGAATGGACACTGAATTTACGTTTGATAGACAAAGCTTGTAATTCAATTACCATCTTCTTTGACGCGGAGTTGAATCTCTTTTCCATCCTCAATTTGAATCTCTCTCCTCTCTTCTTCTGTGTGTGTCTGTTTCTCACTTAATGTCTAAGAAATTCCCACGAAGAAAAATACCAGTATAAAATTTTATTGTGATAAAAAACCACACACACACTCACACACACAGTAATAGTTAATAGAACCAAATGGGAGGGGAGGGTTGTAAATTTGTTAATTTAATTTATTTTCCAACCAGATTCCCTACTTTGAACCAACCCAGAGTGGACAAGTATGAAAAGCAGAAGAATATTGTGGCCAAGACAGAGACAGAGAGAATAAAAGAGGATGGTACTCTTCTCATTTCGAGTCATGTATATTATTGGAGGTTTGTCCCGTTCCATATATCTTCTACATTCCTCTCTGTCCTGTGTGTGTGCGTGATAGGATCCTCAAAAGGGAGGATCAATAAAAATAAAAATATACAAGGAGCTATAAAGGAATACAATAAATTTTTGTGGTCATATAGTCATTCTTGTCTTGTCTCCTCTTTATTGGAAAAACAAGGGGCGAAGACTGGTGCAACAGCAGACAACACTCAGATCAGATGAGAGGAGAGACATGGAGCAGGGAGAATGATGTGATGAAAATTTATTGCAAGTTTTTGAGGATTGACAAGCCTCCAAGTGAATCCGCTGTTGTGTCCGTACATGAATTGTAATAATAATAATGAGTAGATGCACGGATGATTTAATAAATTCATTTCAAATTTCAATCATCCTCAAGAGAGAAAGACCGAGAGAGAGAGAAGGAGAGATCATTGTATCATGGCATGCAGAAAAGTTGAACTGTTTCTTATCTCTCTCGAATGGAAGGGAAAAGAAGGTGGGGGAGAAGCAAATAGTGATGATGACCTTCACCCCCCGACTGTGCTACCGAGTTCATCGTAAGAGAAAGACACAAGTTGAATTAACCAAACACATACAACGTACTACCTTCTGGGTTGATGATTCCTAATAAATGGTATCGTTTACTCTGTACCTAATACCTTGTTGTTGTTGTTGTAGCCACAAAGCAACAATGTAATCCAGTTTCAAAAAATCTTGTTCAAGACAAAGTGACGGGAATTTGTTTTTATTCCCAATTGATCCATTCACACACACACACTGCCATTTCCTATAATGATGGGATAATCCCTTGAGTCGATTATTCCCTATGTAGATTCCCAGGTTCCCTTCGTTCCGTCCTTCATGTACGTGTAACTACATCCTATACATTTCTCTGACAATCCATGAAGAATCTGAGGGGGGATTTGTGCCTGTGTAAAGTGTTTTGGCAATATGGCAAATAATGGAAGGTAAGTGTTTTCCCTGCTCCTTTTTTACAAAGAAAAAATGTTTTCCCAACGTCATAAACATCAACAAAGTAAACAAAGAAAAAGGAGAGGAGGAGGGGATGTTCATAGCTGTTGTCTCTAACTACCCTGTAAAATATACATTATTCATGTCACCCTTCTTTCTTCCCATTTAATCGGCCACACCATCCCTTTGTAAAGCAATGTTATGTGTGGCTGTGTGTTGTGTGTGTGTGTAAACAGTTTGATTTCCTCTGTCAATAAAATTGTCCCCACAGGAATAACCAAACCAATTTTGTTCAAACTTATTTAATATGCGTGTAAACACACACACATTTTACACAATCCAAACACTTCACATGCATACACACAGACCCCTCAAAATAGTTTTGTATGCCCAGTACAACACCAGTTCCAACACTCTTGAAGGGACTCTTCAAAACATGAGATTGCGTACAGGAGTGAATAATAATTAATTCAAAAATTCTTGAGACTTTGATGATGGCAATAAAACAGTTGGAGGAGGGGGTGTGAAACTTTACCCCTTTTACATAATAAATAGTGTACGAGTGTCTGTAGGCGTCGTTCTTCACCTTGAACTTCAGTTTTATTTTACTGTATTTTAAATACACACTGGACGAGGTAAATACTAAATAGTCATGCACAGTGTTTGAGGAACTTTCTCAAACTTGTCCAAGTATATACTCATTTACTCCTTGTCTTGTGTAAAGTGAGCCGAATGCATGTAGTAATCCAATAAACTTGTTCAACCCACAACTACTAGTCAAGTGTGGACGAGTTGGTCACTAAAAAAATGAACACTTTTAATTGCTTTATTTTGTACACTCATAAAAAACTTAATGCATAATACATAAATACACAGCCTTGTGTTAAATACATTACTGCATAAAATTAACCGATGAATTCTGTCTCCTCCTCCTCCTCCTCTGCAACTTCAGGCTGAAGGCAATGAAACTTACTGATCATTTATGAATGCACCTTAGCATAGCTCAGCGAGTTCTGAGTTCCAAGTTCGTTTTGGAGTTCGAACTCGGACTTTTTTCATTGAGTTCCGAGTTCTTTTCTGAGTTCGAATTCCAAGAAATTTTTTGGAACTCTAGAGCTCGAGTTCCGAGAAAAAAAAATTAGAACTCCAGAGTTCGAGTTCGAGTTCCAACTTTAGAACTCTGGAACTCTGTATCAAAATATTATAGAAAAGCAAAAAAGTCGTTAAACCGGGTATATGTAAAGGGGGATTTGATACGATTTGCCTGAATTTCATAATATACAACACAT
>WJFB01004273.1:0-10547 GCA_009870185.1 Pygmarrhopalites habei | reverse complement strand
ATTTAAATGCGTTATAAGTACAAACATTAATAAATAATTTTATATATAGAAAACTGTAAACCTCACAACTTGTATGGTTGTAATTATAAGAATATAGAATTGGTCTGTATCAAAAAGAATTATAACATTTAGTAGTACTAGGAAAGTGAGTAGAATGAAAGGCACAGACCTTTTGAACAATTTAGACTAGGATGCAGTCTGTTTTTTGCCAGCAAAAAATTTCCCCATAGTACCAACAACTTGTCCAAAATTCTCACAAACTTGAGATCGTTGTTGAATCCAATTAGGCAATAGAGCCTGTTGTCGTGGTTTTGCAAAACGTTGATCAATCAGTAGAATGGCAGCGTAGTCACTAGAATAAAGAAAAAAGGACAATTTTAATTATACAAGTGTATTAATAAACAGACTATGTAAACTAAATTGTGTGAATCATCATAATTACTACAATACCCAGAATGACGAATAGCTCGTCCAACTGACTGATTCACAGCTTTTGAACACATATTGGTTAGTAAAGCATCTCCCTTTTCTTTTCCCTACATAAGAGTAGCAATCGTACAATTGAGTTCAACACCTCAAATTTGTACGTATTTAAAATTGTGTAGTAACAATTAGAATTTCTAATTCGAAACAAAAATGGAAAGCTTACAAAAGTACAAGTGGCATACTTGACTTTCTCCTGAATTTCGACACTCTAGAAAATGGTCAAAAAGTCATTATATTATGTGAAAAATCATTCAAGTCATTTTGTTCATAATTTTAAATAAAAATACAAATATTTACCGTAATATTTGGATAGGGAAGACCAACAACGAGTACACAACGACCCAAATTATCGCTGAAATTAATTCCTTCACTTAGCTTACCCCCGACAACTGCAAACAGGATAGCACCATTTGGATTGTTTCTTATCTGACGAGCATATTCTCCCAAAACTTGGTCACAATTTACATCCTTACGCTCACGAAAAATCTAGATCGGCAGACAAAAAGTCGTACGAGCTACATTTATGAGTTTAATAAATAGAAAATTGAAATTCCCGTATTTTAAATATATTTGAAGACACACACCCTCTTCTTCCCATCAATCTTGTCAAAATTGGTAGACTCTACAAGAAAATTGTAAAATGTTGATTCGTAGTCATAAGATGGAAGGAAACAGACAACTCCACCCGGCACAATTCGTATGACATTTGAAATTACTTTTGACAATTCTTGCATCTACAAAAGAAAGAAATTCATCATGACTTGATGTAATATGACTCATGTTATATGAGTCAACAATCGTAAATGATATGCAGTCAGGTCAGTGTTGAAGTCTCACCAATGAAATAGAATTTCGATTATTGTATGTGAAGTCAAAATCGATTGAAGTTGGCCCCTTGGTCAGTGTCAAACAAATGAGACTATCTTGTGGAATTACATGATCACAGGAAAAATGAGAAATTTTTTTAACAGAACGTGGAAATAGTTGGTCTTTTACGTCATCGTAGGGCTTCATCGTTCCACCAGCCAAGATAATACTTCTACAATAGAAAGAGAATATCGTTCAAGTTGAAACCTTCACAAGTCAAAACTGAGAACAAATATTACACAAAATTTTGAAATTATATAATGATATAACCTTGTTGACATAACCAAGTCTTGAAATTGTGGAGAAACGTTAAGAAGAAGAAATTTTAAAGATTTTTGTTTTCTATCAGCTATGATACGTCCTTCTGAATTTCCAGTTCGCAATGACTTTAAAAACTCAGCAAAAGATAAAACTGATTGTGAATTCATCTGAGTCCCACTCGCTTTTGTTACAGTCCGATTTGAGACAGAAAGGGAGGAACTGTTCTTGGGCTTGTTATCTTTACCTCTTTTTTCTATTTTGGCTTCCGGTTCCTGTGCTGCAATGGCAAGTTGATTTTCTAATTTCTGTTGTTGAAGCATATAGCCCTTTAGCTAAAGAAATAAATAACAGTTACAGCATTTTTTCATTAAATAAGTGCCATTGTATTTGTCAAATACTATTTGGAAATTGTAGCAAGTACTAAAGAATTCACCTTAAAAATGAGTCGAGCGTTTTGACAAAATTTGACTAATTCGTACAAGTCCATGTTGTCGATTTCAATCTCCTTCTTGAATTCTTGGATGGTAAACAAGTTTTGAGTTGAGCTTTCTTGTTCTACAGTATAGAAATTACAATTAAATTATAGAGGTATGAATATACGCAACCTAAATTGTAAATAATTCGTAGTAAGATTTGTTGTCACATATTATATCTCACCCAGAAATTGAATATGGTTCTTCATAATAAATCTAATCTGCTTGAGCTTCAAAAGATTTTCCGAATTAAAACGAGCCATGTACCGTTTGATGTAAGTACTTAAACCAGCTTCACAGTTTTTTAACTGACTAAGTGTAATTTGATTGGAATACATGTTCGAGATGGACTCGATAATATTATGGGCCTCATCAAGAAGTAGGACCGAGTTTTCAGTTTGTATTCCGACACCGTCCCTTGTCCCAGAATGCAGTATTGTATTGTAAGGCTATAATTAATAAGGTCATAGATTGTGAACATGCACTGCAAACCTGTATTAATTAAAAAATTAAAAATTATACCATAAGAATCAACTGAGCCTCTTTTGAAGCCTTTCTTGCTGCATAGTACGGACAACCTTTGACCTCATTCTTGGCCACATTAACTAATTCCTCAATATCAAGAGGCTCAGACAGAATCTGCAACGTAAAAATATAGGCAATACATAATTTATCATATATTGGCAATAGTTAAGCAAGGTGAATACATTACTTAACTAATTCGATACCTTATTTTTCAAGTCTTCAATTGCACTTGCTTTGTAATATGGGCAACCGTTACACGATTTCATTTTTTTGTTTTCACCACTTTTTTTCCCCTTACTTCCTTTTTGTAAATCCAGACACCTTTAACACGGGACAAACAATGAGTACTTTCTTTGCATGGTCAATAGAAATACACATGCTTAATACAAATCAAATTGACGTACTTTTCATTTATGAGAGACAAATTTTTGAGACGGGACACTTCAGGATTAACACAAAGATTTTGTCTAGAACCCAAGGTACAAGTCGTCACTTTGGTGCTGAAGGAAGTTCGTTTCAATTCTTGAACAAATTGACTCAGTTGAGAATGAGTCCTTGAAGCAAATATTACCTACAGGAAATGTCAAACATTTCAAATTTTGCAGTCAAAATTGTCAATTTATTTTAATTTAATCATGAATTAAGAGGCGATTATTAATGAAATTGATACCTTTGCAGCATGGAACTCTTGCGGTTCTTCAGATTCTTGGTCTGACATATCAGAGTCAAGGTTATTGTCAAGAGCAAAATCATCAAATAAAATATCATCCAGGTTATTTTCATCATTGGGCTCCACATCGGAAACAGATTTGTCAACTTTCTTGATTGAACGAAACAAATCAGTTTTCGTTTGATTTTTTTTACGATTTGTCAGAATTTTGTTTCGTTTTTCTATCAATTCTTCTAAAAATGCTAATTCTCGTTTTGCTTTGAACACTGTTTCTTTCTTCTTCCGTAGTTCATGTTGAGCACTAATCCAATTTGTACAATTCACAGCAGCTTTCTCTATAACGAAAAATAAAGAAAATGAGTATACATTTAAGATTGGTTACACAAATCACAATCACACAAAAGTATCACAAGATTTTGGGTCTTTAATTTTCTGTATTACCTTCATCTTCTATATTAATACTAGAAATAAAGTTTTTAAGGTCTTTCAAACGTTGAGCTTCATGTCTCTCTAGCCATGTCAAAGTTCCACACAACATGCTCAGAGATTTTCCCTAGTCAAAAATAATGAACATACATGTCAGCACAGATTTATTAATAAAAATTCATTACTTGTGTAAACACTGCATGCGGTGTCAGTACCGTTCCTGTTGGACTCTCAAATATTCCTAAAGTGGAGTCAGATAGAGCCTTGAACAGTGCCTTCATAAAATCCTTCTGAATATCATACGGTTCAAAGGGGAATGAAAAGTTCTCTGGGACCTCCAATTTCGACTCTGCAAGTGCTGTCACGTCCAGCATTGTAAAATCAAAATATTATCCGAAAAACCAAAAAGGACAAAAAAAATTTTCGCTCGAAAAAGTCAAATCCCCGCCGAGTCAGGGAAATCTGTTGTTGAAAGTTTGATGCATATGGGGAAAAAACTGACGAATCAGTGAGTTACCAGTGATGTAAATACAAAGCTTCATAAGGCAGCCTCTTTTTATTGAATTTATACATAATTATTACATTTCACGTAAATATCTAGTTTAGCATGATAAGAGAATAGTGTGGGTCACTGTTTCTACTACTAGAGGTACAATAGAAAAAATATATAACTTATTTTAGGAAATTCCTAGTAGGAATTGTATTTCAAACAGGAATGATTTTGAATCATGTTTTGATCAAATGAACAATAAAATATAAAATATATACTGTATGAAAATAATCTCACATGTTAAAATAAAAATGCGAATTCCAGATTATTCATCAGAAAATAGTATCATTTTTTTGCCGCTTATTGTGCCCTTATCTCATTTAAAAACTATATCTTGTATTGAATTATTTGTAGTTGAAAGATAAATGTACTGCTCAATTACTTAGTTGTGACATAATTCATATCCAGAATGACAATTATGACAAATACATGTTGTATATATATACATAACTTATTACACAAGTTGTAAGTATGGAATGATATTTTCATTAATACTATTAGTCTTAGATAACTAGGATAATTCGGTAAATGCATTTTACTATTACAACAATCTACTTCAATTTCTACACATTGAATTGCTTCAAGAAAAAAACCAAGCTTCATGATATGTCACAATAGTAAAATTATGCAAATAATAACGTATTATAATTACATTTAGTAAAATTTGCTACTTGCTATAATGAAACAGTTTTACATGTAATATTTCTAAAAGATTAAACAGATTAAAATATTAATGAATCGTCGATAATGAATCATTATTAATGATAGTACTTCAAATATGATAAAATCTTACGGTATAATTTTGTGCGAATACGATACGCCGATAACGATATTATTACGTAAAACGATATTAAATTAAACAATTCAAGCTAGTCGTTTTTTAAAAAATCGCTTAAAAATACAAACGATACACATAATAGTATATATGTGATAAATCATCATGGTGAGCTTAAAAAATTAAACTAGATTGTTCGAATTTCTTCAACGTAGACAATATTTAATTAACCGGTATGGACACGATATTGCCCAGCGTGTACGTTTCAGTGGTCTCCTTCATTGTTAGGGATGACATGGGGATTGTCACACCACCCAAAAAATTATTCTCCTGTAGTGGATCGTGATGCCACACAGACACGGCTAATACTCGAACTTGTATCAATTCTAGGGGTAGACGGTATTCAATCTGTCAAATAATAAGTCAACTTATTAGTTCAGTGATATGGGTAAATTTTCATAGTTACACAAAGAATGTTAATTTATTTTAAATTCACCATTTCCATAAAAGTTGGGTGTTGTGACTTCCGGACTACCTTAGTTTTACGTTTCGTTTTTCGGTACGGATCTGTAATATATCAACACGAAATTCACATTAGATATTTCCTTATATGAGACACATATTGAATTTTCCCCAGTGGTGAAACTCGACGAAAAGAAGTGGGAGGACGCAGTTTTTTATTTACCCGCCCCCCTCCCCAATTGGCCCACTCGGTAAACAAGACCGAAATCTGCTGTTTATCGGAAAAAAGTAATATCCAAATTTTTGCAGAAATCACTGAAAACTAATACAAATCACTGAAAAATTTAAAAACACTGAAAAACGTCAAAAAATGGCCGAAAATCTTTCAAAATCATGAAAAATTTGATCCTTTAAATTCTTTTCGGAACAAAATTCTGCCTTTTCTGCTTTATTTTTTTACGGATTTTGGACCTACACCTTACCCGGCCATCCATACCCTACGAATCATATACGTGCTGCTTTTTCTGCTTTTTGGTCGGCCTTAGGCCGATAAGGCAACATTTGTGGGCTCTCGCGGAAAATGTTAGTTAAAAAACGCTAAAAATTTACTTAAAATCACTGAAAAATTTGTCAAATCACTGAAAAATTACCAAAGAGGACTGAAAACTTTCTAAAAATGATCTAGAATACTTACAAATCAAGTCAAAAATAATTTTATAGGATAAAGTACGTTATAGGGAAGGCTTGATAGGACTTTGCAAAGAAAAATTTAGAGTTTTATTTCTAAAATATATGCTTCCATTTTCAGAAGTAGGGGGACGCAGTCCCCCCGCGACCCCCCTGAGTTTCACCACTGATCTCGTCGAGAAATTGTGATCATTTTGGATTTTGATATGCTTCACTACAACTGAAAATCCAGAATGGGGACATTGACTATCGAGCATGTAAAAAAACAATTTAGATTGTTCTGGTCATTTTGGTTTTATAAAAGGAATGGACAATGTTTTGGAGCAAA
The DNA here is from genome assembly GCA_009870185.1 of Pygmarrhopalites habei. Taxonomy (NCBI): domain Eukaryota; kingdom Metazoa; phylum Arthropoda; class Collembola; order Symphypleona; family Arrhopalitidae; genus Pygmarrhopalites; species Pygmarrhopalites habei. The sequence continues at coordinate 4,037 of WJFB01004273.1, read as the reverse complement.
TAGCAATTAAAATAGTTGAGTTGTTTTTCATATAAACCCTTTGGAAAGTTCTCCACCAGGTTATTCTGGTGAACAAAATACATACGTGAAAGGTAGATATTGAAAGTGATTTTTTCTGTTGAATTTCAACAGATGGAAAGCAACCTACATCTTTTGTATGGGTAGAAGGATGACAAGAAAAAAAGAAAAGGACTTTGAGTCCGGAAAAGTGTAGATAGTGTAAAATCGTGATTTTAATTTCAACTTAAGATTGACGTGATATAACGTGAACCATGTAGAAAAAAATTTGGTTCCAATTTAACCAATAAAATTGGCGTATGTTTTCCATCCACAAGTATTGGCTATCTCGAAGGCTGACAGGACCAAGTAAGATTGAGTAAAGCTTATAGTAACTGCGCAATGAGTAATTCGGCTTTTTCAATTATTCAGAGGACACAAATCTAACAACAAAAATGAGATGGAAAAACAACCACTGGATAAAAAAGATACTTGTCAGGATGAAGAACGCACTCCATGGTTCATACTTGATTTGGGTTGCTGGAGTAAACTGGAAGCTAAAGCTGAGGATAGGGAGGAGACAAAGAAATGTTGGACGAGAGGGCGGTCAAGTATTTGGGGAAGGTCGTCAACTGTGGGCACAAATGTGGGTTCATTGCATGGAGATGGGATCAGGAGAGTCGGAAGTTCCAGTTTGACCCGGAGAGTCGATGGAGGGTCAGACTTGTGGCACAACTGACCCTACTCTTGGCGTCCCACTTGTTCCTGGCTGTGAGGTGTGTCCAGACTCTGCGGGTGTCTGTGGGAGGACTGACCAGCGGAGAGACACTCTTCAGGAAGATGCGGCTCGTTTACATGACATTGGCCAAGATCCTGCTTAACGTGAGTCACGTGGTCACTCTGAACAACTACTCACTGCCCCACGTCCTCGTGTCTAACATCCTCAGTATCACTGCCGACTTTGGAGGTGAGTCACAGTCACTCAGAAAGTGGGTCAATGTGGGTCAATTTGTATTCGGATTGATTGCAGGGAATTTTGGACCGACTTCGGGGGAGAGACAGTCACTTGTCCTGCTTTCTATGCAGTTAGCGTCATTCTGCAGTTTCTTTGCTGCCCTGACGGACGCACTTGGTGTGTTGATCCGACCTGGTAATCCAAGTTACTTGACTTCTGTGGCGATGGATCCAGGACGATTGCCGTTTGTCCAGAAGGCGGTGGCTGCTGGGGTCCATTTTCACCTGAATTCATTCCATTACTATTTCGTGTCGTTGTATCTGTGTATCATCTTTTGTCACGTGGGAGCTGTACTGCCCGTGATCCAGCGAATGAGGTGAGTTGAGAATGCAGACGCTCATTGAAGGATGACTGATGGACTGACTCACTGATTGCAGGTGTTACGAGAGTCAGAGGGCGGGAGAGACAGTGTCGGTGTACCAGGAGCAGTTGACCCCGCGGGAGTTTTGCAAGTACCACGCCCAGTTGGCTGTCTTGGGACGGGCGCTGGACGCAGCCTTCGGTCTCTGGACTTTCACGATCGAGTCTCTGGCAGTTTTGCTGATCATTCTGAATCTATTTCTGGCGGTGGTGCTGGGGAGTCAGCGTGGACTGGCCATGGCTATTATGATGGCCACTGTCATTCTCTACCTCATTCGGAGGTTGGGTCGGGTCTTCGCTGACTCCTCCCGAGTCCTCCTCACCTGGAAGATGAAAAGAGAACCGGCCTGGTTCCGTAAATACTTTGTGGCATGTCAACCTCTCCGGGTCAACATCGGATCATTCTTTCACGCAGATAGTCCTCTGGTTCTGACTGTCATTGACATCATCATTAAGAACGCTGTGAACCTCATCGTCTCCTACAGAGTTGACTGAATCTCCTCTCACCATCTGCACTCTTTCATTATAATATGAATATCACTCATCCGTTCTTCGCATATTGAACTGTTGAATAAAATGAAAATTGTTTAATAATCACATAAGAAACAAACACACTTGCCCAACATGTACCTCATTACCGTTGGGAAATCCGCGTGAAGTTATTATTACGCGTGGCGTTCAACTTCTACAGTTTAAGATTAGTCGACATTTTTAAATTTCATTATATACTTAATCTCCCCGCACTCACCATCTCTACTTACTCAATTTATGCATGCATTGTCCACGTATTGACCTTTCGAATAAAATGAAAATTGTGAATTAATATCTATAAGAATTGAAATTATTCTTTAGCTCTCGTGGAAATTGAACAGCTCATATTGAAATAAAATAGATCGGCATGGAGAGTACAAATGCTTTTAAAAGAACAATGCATACTTTTGTTAGTATAATTTGGTGTTTACCGATTTGCAATTCCAATGACTGATGACATTTTTTCACATTATTTTGATGGGCAGTTAAAACCAGATTACTTAAGCTTGACTCGTGTCACGCTTCTTGTGCCTTCGGCAATTTATTACACCCAACATCATTAATTTTTCCTCATCATTTTTTACTCTCTCAATCTTCTGAGAACTCAGTTACTTAAATAACTTCAATATTTTTGATTTTGTCGTTTCTAAAACTGTAAAATAGGTGTCAAAGAGTTGTTAATAGAATTTTGATTTCTTGTAAAGGAAATTCTCTGTAAACTAATTATTTAATTGACGTTGAATCATAACCGGAGAAAATGTTGCAAATAATATTCCTTTCAATGCTATCAGTTGGCATGATCAGTAGTGGTGAGTCACTAGTCCCATTTTGAGCATGACTATTTCTCTGTAACTTTTCAGTGGAGGGATTAAAAGAGACTGACTTCAAGGGGGTCAAAGCGGGAATAAAAAAGGATAGTTTTTGGCTCATCGATGTCCGAACACCAGCGGAACTGGAGGAAGTAGGGAAAATCCCTACATCAATCAACATTCCCATTGCAGATGGAAAACGCTTTCATAAAAATCTCTGATGAAGAGTTCCAGAGTAAATACGGTTTCGACCGAACAGCACCCGGAAAACCCGTTGTTTTCTCCTGTAGAAGTGGGAAGAGGGCAAAGCAAGCTATTCACAAGTTGAAGTCATTGAATGTCAAACTGGACTACGTTTTGTACAAGGGAAGTATGATTGATTGGGTCGCGAGGCATGAACCAGTCAATTGCGATGGAGAAATGCGAATTGCTCTATTTAAATCATTGTAGAACGAATCCTCAGTGATGTAAAATTTTCAGTACATATTGTGAATAATTATCTTTTAATGTGCAATTAATAAAAGTACAAGATGAAACCTAATTCCTTTTTTTACAAATAAATTATTCTGTGCTGGACTTGGACGCCGATTAGCCAATTCAGTGCACCTTGGGTACTAGGGCTAAATTTAAAAATAAGGAAAGGTATGGGTTTTAGTCACACAAACGACACAAAGTCTTTTAATAATCCATTCTCCGAACTAATTTGTGAGTCATCGCATTCTCCTTTTAATTTTTGGCCTTGTTATTCCACTAGATTCAAGACAAGTCCAAATTAATTCTGTGGAAAGGAACGTGTCGGTTTCCGGCATCCCATTTCTACTCATTATCCATATTTTTCATGCCATGTCATATCTCTCTCAATTTTCACAACTTTGAGTTGACCTCTAGATTTTTCCAAATTCTTTTCTACTACACTGCGTTGTACGATATTTCATAACCCGCTGAACATTCAGAAAAGACAGTCCTAATTACATTTTATTCCTTTCGTCTCAGCATTAATTCATTTTTTCTTCAAAAGCAATTGAAAAGTTCGAAATGACAAATATTTGTACTCTCGTGGCTCTCACGTTATTAGCAGGGGTACGTGTAGACCATTTTTGTACAACAATATCTTAAAATTGATTCAATTTGATAATGCATGAAATGTTTTAGGAACTGTTCATCGTGAACGGGAATTGGTTAGAGTATAGTAGCTGCCATGTCAAATCCGCCCTGGCCATCTTGACAACTCACACGGAGGCAGCCAAGGACACGAGAGGAACTGTCAAGATCACTTCTGAAGTAAGCTAAATTAAATAATGTGTGTGTGTTGGAGACTTCAATTT
>WJFB01004272.1:0-10548 GCA_009870185.1 Pygmarrhopalites habei | reverse complement strand
ACAGTCCCTTCAGTTCCTCAGGTCACCAGTCCAAATGTTCCTTCAGTGACCCCACCGAGTGTGACAGTCCCTTCAGTTCCTCAGGTCACCAGTCCAAATGTTCCTTCAGTGACCCCACCGAGTGTGACAGTCCCTTCAGTTCCCCAAGTTACAAGTCCAAATGTACCTTCAGTGACCGCACCGAGTGTAACAGTCCCTTCAGCTCCTCAGGTCACAAGTCCTAATCTACCCTCAGTGACCCCGCCAACCGTGACTCTTCCTAATGCACCTGAATTGACTAGTCCGAACGTGCCCTCAATACCAGTTCCGACAGTGACCCAACCCTCTCTTCCCGAAGTCACAATCACACTCCCTCCAAGTCCTCCTCCTCCACCAACAGTCACTTTTCCTAGTGTATCCTATCCAACATATCCCACGTACCCTTCAATGACCCTTCCTCCTGCAAATTTTCCCACTGCACCCCCTGCCCCGACCCTCCCTCCATTCACAACACAAAGTATGCCCACATTACCCTCTTTCACTTTGGCCACATTGCCACCCTGGACTCTAGCAACAATGCCTCCTGCCCCTACCCTTATGACACTACCTCCAGCACCCTCAATGCCCACACTTCCTCCAGCACCCACTTTGCCCACCCTAGCACCCGTTACTTTGGCCACTCTGCCCTCTTACACTCTTGCAACTTTACCTTCTTATACCCTAGCAACTTTACCCCCTGCCCCTACTTTGATGACCCTTCCTCCTTGGACTTGGGCAACTTTACCCACTCAAACTTTTCCACCACTTCCTGGAGGTACAAAATGTTCATTATAAAATTAGTGTTTAAAATTTTGATTTATTAGTGTAAATTATATAGGTCCCACCACCACCACCACAGCTGCTCCAACTACTAGTCCTCCTGCTCATGATGTCCCTGTTGCCTCGAACGACTGTCCCCTGTCAAATTACACTTGTTCACAACTGACGGATAGTCTCGACTCAACTTTCACCAACCCTGAATACCCCAATATTGAGACTGAACCAACAGCCTGTCAGTATGACGTCCTCCTCCAGCCTGGTTACTGTGCTCTGAGGATTCTATTTCAAGATGCTATTTTGGCTCCAAGAAACACAGACAGTTGTGTCACTGACTCTGTCCAAGTCATCAACAGTGCTGACAGTCCAACGGCTCCTCTTTGTGGTCTAATCCAAGGATACCAATGTACAACAATATCTTATTTGTGATTCCTGAATTATGCACAATAATAATTGTGACAAATTAATTTGCATTTTAAGATACGGTGATGGGAAAGAAGGACCAACCAATCAAAATTGTGGTGACTGCCCAGAGTTCTCAACACCTTTGGAATATCCAAGCAATCCAAATAAAGTGTTCCAAAATTGTACCACTCCAAGGTACCTATATGTGAATGAATGAACATCGATTAACTAATCAGCAAGACCGAAAATTAATTTTATTCTTCAGATCCCAAAAACTGTGGAATTAAAAATCGAAAGTCTAAACTTCCTGCTGGACTTAATCTACCCACCCTTGTCACAGCATCCAAATTACTAACTACAAGAAAGAGATCCCTAGAAGATATATATCGAGAACCATCTGGTAAACTTTCATCATTCAAAATTTTTAGACAAATTGTGAGAAAATAATACAAATACACGAGTACATGTTATGTGTAGAGGCTGACAAATTGTTGAAAAGACAAGCACTACTGACAAGTCAAATCAAAATTATCCGTGGTAATGAGACTGGAATCAATGAGTGGCCTTGGCAAGTTCTTTTGACAATTAGAGGAACACCCATATGTGGTGGCTCCCTTATTAATGATCAATGGGTAAGTGACATTTTAGTACTTCTAGCCAGTAAACAGCAGAAAAAACACGTCTAAACATTTTTTTCTTTTTAAATAGGTCCTCACAGCTGCTCATTGTGTCAATTTGTATGTTGCAGACAATCTCACCCTAATAATGATTTCATACAAAATTTTCTCAACAACAATAGTGACATTTTGCTAAAGTTTTGCTAAAAACTCAATTTCCAGACCACTGCGAATTCCTCTGGTGTCTGCATTGACTGTGGATTTGGGTGATCATGATTTGAGAACAGTTTCAGAAACAAGGAATCAAATTGTTCGAGTCTCCAGAATCGTACCAAATATTCAATATGAACCAGTCAAGAATGACCTGGCACTGATTAAACTGGCTACCAAAGTCCGAACAGATGGTCGAACGATCCGTCCAGTTTGCCTTCCACAAAACGATGGTACAGTTACAAATACAATAAATATTGTGCTCAATCAGTAATTTCATGAAGGCAGTATGGAAATAATTTGTCCATAAATGATTAGACTATTCGTACGCTGGAGACTATGCGTATTTAACTGGATGGGGAAAAACGGAAAACGCAATCATCTCTCCTGTTCTTAGAGAGGCAAAGGTCCAGATCATTGACAATGATGAATGTAGGGCAAGATGGGCAACTTTGGGTCAAGGAGGCGACCAATTAATTGAACCGGGGATGGTTTGTATTGACGGTGGTGATGCTGGCCCTTGCAATGTAATTTTGAAATTAGTTTGCAATGTTTTTAAGTGAAAATGTGGAAAATGTTTACACTGATTTTATGTAATGAATATAGGGAGACAGTGGAGGTCCACTAGTTTTTCAACAAGAATCTGCCGGTCCTTTCCGTTTGGTAGGACTCACCAGTTTTGGTCTCCTGAGGGGTTGTGCCCTCCCAGGGATTCCATCAGTTTTTACTCGAATTTCTTCTTACCTCGATTGGCTGGCTCTCAATCTAGCCGAATAACTACTTTTCATCTCATGCATAATTTCTTTATTGTACTTGTTGCAAAATAAATCAGACCAACTGTAGAATCATTTTGTACTTGAAATTATTTTATTTTGTAAAATATGAAATCAACGTGGTCTTACAACTGAAAAAAACAATCATCTGATGGATGAACAAAAAATAATCCCTCGTCATACTTAATGTCCCCTTGAACGTTAGGCTCATGATAAACTTAATAAATTGTCACTTTGTATAAATTATCAGAAAATAAAAACTTGTCGTAGTAGCTTTCCGTTTCAATAGTTTGAGATTTTTCCTTTGACGACATGTACAAATAATATCTTTAAATTAAATAAGTTATAATATCCAAAATAACACAAAATCATTCAAGTTGAACCACAATTATAAGGATTGACAGTATATTCTTAGTCACATTCAAACTAAAGTAGAAAAAAATATTGCTTCATTCTCACTTTCTCACTTAAGTGTAAAAGAATGGGAGAAATACATAAATCAACTGTCATTCTTACCTACAATTATATATCGTATGTTGGAAATTTACGAACATATTTAACAAACATATACCAAAACAAATAACTGAATGATTCTTAATTATTTATCGCGAATATTAAGTAATTAATATATTATCTGCACTTCATTGCCCACCTTGATAATGATGTTTTAAACTTTAATCATACATCAAAAAAATTTAATCTTGTTTCAGTTCTGCCTATACTGCCAATTTAATTAGTTTCATAAAATATATGTATATATTATGTGTGTGTATTATATTACGAGGATTTAGTTTAATTTTCCTTAGGTCGAAGGTAGATTGTACTAATAATTGTTATTATTATAATGAGAGTAGGAGAATAGAATGATTTTCAGTAATTCTACAAATTGTAGTTTTCTTTCTAATATACATACAGTCTGTATGAGTCCTAATTGTAGATTGATAGTACAGATGTAAAGGTAGGCAAAGAAAAAAGGATGTAAGATTTTTTTCCCCAAAATCCCAAAACATATTCATAATTTTCCTAAAGTTGATGACATTTGCTCTTCAAATAGTTGTTGCAATCTTCCTTTTAGCAGCAGTTTGTAATATTGGGATCCACATTGCTATCGAGTCATAATGACTGGCTGACTAGAAACAAAATTAAAATGTCATGTAATTTGAATGTTCTTCAAATAGAGTTTTCCTCTTCTTCTCGTAGCTACAAATGAATTTCTTACCAAATTAAAACGTTGAGGGTGACCAAAAATTCAGTTCTCTCAATTTAGACGGCCGTGGAACATAACGAACGCTTTGCTTTACTGTAAATGCATGGTTTAAATGATCAAGTTAATTGGTTTAAATAATGTATACGATATAAAAATAGATGATTCCCATTTAAATAATCACCTGTATTTGTTGTTGGATTAACTTGCACATCCACCTTCTTCTCATACAATATGTCACGACCAGATTTGTCGCCGTCCCTATTTACCTGTAAAAATGGATTCAAATGTAAGCACATGGTATGTAATCAACTAATTATTGTATGATTATTTCTCCATACAGATACTTACCTCAGGCTGGGGTGGACGAAACAACCAAGAACCAGGGGCGTTAGAACCTGACGAGGATGGTGTGAAGAAAGGATTTCCTGTACGTCGTCCCATCTAAATGATCAAATTAATAAGATTAGTAACATAACATTTCCCTCATATCACATAAACAAGCAAATCCCATTCTGGTTAAAAAACAATATTTGGCATGAAAACACTGGCAATTGCCTCAGGCGAAAATGTTTTGACACGGCATGTCAAGCGATTGCATACAACACATTACACAATTTTTGATTTCACCAACTACATCCATAATAAATAAAGCGAAATACAACTATTGCATGTTAGTCAAATAGACAATATAAGTATTAAAGAATCAAGAGGAAAAGGTTATTGGTGGTCAGACAACAAACAAATCAAAATTAAGTAAAGAAAAATTGGAAAAAGTATAATACCTCGTTAGCCATTTTAAGCTGTGGTAATATGTAGACGTATTTCACTTGATCAAAAGTGCATTGATCACAAATAGAAAGAAAACTAAAAAGTTGTCAGAGAGTGACTGGTAAAACTGACTAACAAGTGTCCATGGACAATTACATTTAATAATGGACAGCTCAACTCACTCTGAAATTAAATTCCTTTTTATGAATGTAGACAATCATTTCGAAGTTTCTACTGCTGGTGTCGCAGAAAAATATCCTCAAAAAAGGGATAGATCTGTTACGAGACAGGTACACACTCACTCACACACGTAAAGGTGAGACACAATGACGCATGCAAGATGCAGCCGCAGAGGTAAACCAGCATCAAGTCAAAGAGTTATTAAATGTTTAGTGGAAGCGTTGCATGCTTTTATATCCTGCTTCGATAGAAAATTATAATCATGATGATGATGATAATAATCATACACTTTCCACCTCAAAGCGAATGGAAGCAACTTCAAAAAGAAACGTCAAGAATTTTACTTGTATCCCAACACACACACACCATTCAACAACAACAACAACCGACTGCAATATTAATTAATCCAAAGTTATTATACCCTAACATTACTCTTCAGTCAGTCAGTCGTCGTCGTCGTCGTCACAATACACAACAGAATTATATTTCATTTTGACTCTCGAAGATACATACGAGTCAATGTCAGCATACCATAAACTGGCCTTTTCTTGCTTTACATGTACCTGAGAGTAAACCGTTCGTTTGTTCGTTTTCAAGAACCATTACCTGGCAATACGTCAATGCGATTAAGCATTGGGCAATATTCTAAATATTAGAATACATATACATACAATAGCGAAAATACTAGTTGGAAAAGTCGTGACGTAGAACGGAATAGTGACAAACAAACAACAATTGCACATCATCACTCCATTTGGAAGCTGTTTACTAGTACTACTGCAGGTGCATCCACTGTGTGGATTTCACACAGTGGATGCAAATTGGCATTTGACGGCACAATTCCATCAAAAAATATCAGGATTGTAATATTCATGCATAAAGGAACTAATGGAGGAAAAGATGATGAAAACTCGAGCAGACTACTTAACACTCTTTCACTTTTACCATACTTACTGAACATAATATTCTAACAGAAAAGTACTGTACTGTATTATTCTGTATTACAGCCAAAAACATGTAGGAAAAATGACCTTTAAATTCCAGTACACTTATAAGTGATTCGAAGAGAAAAAATATCTTTCTAGGTCAAAGGAAACTTTAATTTATATTCCTAGATATCACAATCCATAGGATCAAAAATAATTTCTGATTTTTTACTAAAAAAAGACAAAAATTGATTTTTAAGAATTTCAAATCAATATTATTTCTGTACCATTTCCTCATCATTCTTGGGACAAGTTCATTACCATTTGTAAATACAAGATTTATCTGGCTTTATTACATGACAGTTAGAAACTACTTTTTCTACATGTGACCAACACTACAGACAAATACCCTTGCTTTGTACTCATTGTTGTTTGTTGTGTACCTAGGTAAGGTAGCATACGACGAGTTGATATTGAACCATCATCAAAAAAATTGAAAGAAAATACATACATTGTTATTTGTTCTCTCTCTCTCTAGTAGAGAGTCTCTCTATACAGGGTACATGTGATATTTATTTATTCATTTGACACCATGGTCAGTCTTTCTGATGTCACACATTGTATGCATGATGTCCCTACATTGTAACTACTCACACGACGACCCGGAATCAATCAATACACAACGACGTCATCAAGTCGACATTAATTTCAGGCTGCAGGGGTAATATTGCATCACTTCCCAACATAAAACTAACTTGACAAAACTTCACGTGTACCCTCCGTGTGACTGTAGTATCGTGAGGTTATAGTCCACCATCTCCAAAATCCTCTTTTTAAAAGCTTCAGATGTCATCTCTTATCCTGCCTATCCATGTAGTACATATACAATACATACATTACAAATGTAAAACAGAATACAAACACAGTCACAAAGAAACCCTAGAAATCCTTCCACATGTAAAATTCCCATGTACTATGTACACATATACAATAGCCATGACATAATATTTTTTTTAGATCCGGCCACCAACTAAATAATACATGTCACTGGAACGTATAAACTGTACAAACAAAATTCTGTCTACATACTCGATAGAGTGTTGAGCATACTGTAGTTCTTTCTCAGCAGTCTAAGTCCAATTCGCCAATAACAACAAGATGTGTGAAAACTAACCCAATACTTCCCAAAATGTGATAACCATTTCAATACTAGACTAAAAAATGTTTCAGTCAGTCAAGTCCAGTGTGTTGTTGTTGTATGTGCCCAGTCAATCTCATTAAAATGTGTGTATTTCTTTATGATATTTTCATCAGGTAGTCCCAATCACAAGAGATTGTTTTATCAACTGTAGTAACACATAAGACAATGTCGTCAGATTAAAAGCTCCACACACATACAACATTCAAGGGTCAACGAAAACACAGGTAACGGCACTGCATAAACAGTTTTCTAACAACATTCAACAGTTAAACACAAGCATTTTATATGCATGTTCATATACACATTCACCGTATTTTCACAATGATGAAGACTGCTCTTCATCATTGAATGGAAAATAACTAAGATCAAGACTATACAAAAAAACCATGCACCCCACATGGAAACAAACTGACATTGCCAATGTGACATTGAATATCACACACATGAGCACCTCCTTTCATTTACGTATTTTTCCAAACCTCCCATTTTGTTAGATATTCCAATAAACTTTCAAAAGCAAAAACGTCACAAATTCCTTTCTCCACGAGTAACGCGCAGACCCCCAACATTTAATTAGTATATACAAAAGTATATTTTTACTCGCTTTCATGTTTTTTGTATTTTATTTTTGGACCTGTGGTGAACTGGCTGGGGTCACTGCTGGAGTTGTAGAAGGTGTAGTATCCCGAGAAGCTGAATCTGTTTTAAATTTGATTTCCAATTTTTTCGCAGCAGCATCTATTAATCCTTTCAAATTTCCTCCATCAGCCTTTGTTATAATCTGTAATTTGTCGTCAAGTTCTCTTTTAGTTTACACTATTCGTAATTCTCTCGTTGCTTACATAATCTTATCTATCTATTGCTATACTCTTTTACAACAATATCTTGATCATCCACTCCCTCATTCTGTTATCCCTCTCTCATCTTATTCCAACACTTGTCCAGGACAATAGTTTCATCTTGTCACAAGATTCTCGTGACGTCCATACAATTTTATTAGTTTGTTTTACCTATATCTAGTTCAGAAAGGCATTCATGAAAATGCTCACATCAAAATAAACATCAACACATCAAAAACTCATGCTCCGTGGTACGAGTACATTTAAGGAAAAACATTACTCCGTCTAGTATGAACATTAGGAAAAATGCAAGAGTCAAGAGCAAAGCCGAACATCTTTAAACGTTTAATAATAAATGGGGGAATGTAAACTAGCAAGAGCCTAAAACGATAATGATGGCAAATGAGAAAAAAAAATTAACGTAGGTGTAAAAATGTATCTGGTCTAAAAACTATGAAATAATATAATTTCAAAAAAATGTCCTTAAAATAGTAAGTGGAACAAAAAAAATAGAAAATGGAGCAAAACAAATTGAAAGGGAATGGAGTATTTAAATGTAAAAGAAGGAGACCCGCATGTGAGTCCTTACCACAGGTGGAATATTCGTTTGGGTAGTGAGAGCAGACGACAGATTACTATCCGAGTCTGACAGTCGCTGTGTTTGATTCCGCACTCCATTTGTATTCACACTTGCCCTCATGAGATCCACCATACCAGATTTTTCCTTGGCTGGAGATGAAGGAGCTGTCTGAGATGTCCCATTTTGGAACATCCCATTGTGAGACATAAAAGCGGTTGAGACAGTCTTGTAAACATTTGTGGACTCTGGTGTGGTGATTGAACAGACACTGTCCCCGTCACTGGGGACGTAACGTTGGAGTTGAATTTTTCCACCAGCTATAGCACTGTACATACCACTAGCTTTTTCCATCTCTGATATGGTTTTTCTGAATGCTGGGGACGACTCTCCTTTTGTCCCAATCAAAGAAGATCCTTCTCGTCTGTTATCACTTTTCGGACACTCAGCTGGCAAAAAATATCAACAAAAATTCTTTGCTTGAAAAACAAAAACCATCACCCTGCACTTTGATACGTTGGTCAGGTAGCGCTTAATTGTCTCTTCATGAAATAAATTGGGATACACACCAAAAAAACGAATCCCTTATCCCTGTTCACTTCATACAACACACTATCAGTGTGTACTTTTTAAAATAAAAGAGATGAAAGAAGTGAAACACAAAATCCAAATATAAATTTGAATCAATTAAATGACTTTATGAGATAGCTTTCAAATCTACAACTCTGCTATGGTTTCAGCCCTTTAAAATCCCTTTTGACTTTGTGATTCATAAATTATGAACAAATAACACTAACTACTAGTTAGTAGTGTCTACGTCTAGTAATTGTATGTGGTACTAGCCGAAACCTCTCAATTCCCTATTTTGACAGGAAGGAACAAAGGTATTCTAATGTTGGAAATTTTGAAAATGAATTGCAGAGGACAAATAACACAATTTTGTGAGACAATCAATATTAGTGACTAAGAAAGGTGGGTAAAGAAATATAGCACACTGCTACTTTATCTGTCTCGTAGACATTTGACTTTGTAATCATCCCTCTTCTCCGTTTTTTTGTCAAACATAAAAAATTGAAATTACAAAATAATTGTTGGGTGTGTTACCAGTTTCACTACTTGTGCGTGGAGCACTGGATCTTTTCAGTTGAAAAAAGCCATCCGGATTAATAGGGGGTGAAGAACAAATGTCGTAATCGTATCTAAAAATATCGTATCACCAAACCCAATTTTCTAGCTTTCCAGTTCAAATCAAATTTAAGTAAGTACATAATATACAAATATGCCTTCATGCTTTCTATAATATCGCAAAAACCATGCTTAAAACCCTTTTGACAAGCTAGTTTCCTAGCTTCCTCTTAGTACAAAATTGCATAGGTAATTGAAAATTTTAAACCTTATCTGACACTATTAAATACTAGCTCAAATTTCTACACTGAAGAACATAAAAAAATATACTCTTTCAAGCTACAATGTTACTTGAATGAGCAAGAGTGTATTACACTCTCTCAAGTGCAACACAACTTTCTACACAAAAAAATACTCATGAGTATTCTATGTTCTATACAAAATTCTATCTTTCTTTTCATTGTTTGTCTTCACTCTACAAAGCATTCGAAGTTTACAGCAAGACAAAATCAAAATTAGTTAATAAGAATATTAACCTTTCAGTGCGTTTCATCCACTTGGGAAACGACATTCCTGGTAAAGATTTTTCACCACAATCATTGCCGGAGTCCATTGTTTCTACCTAAATTAATCAAAAACCACCAAGTCTTTGTTTTACATCATCATTTTGTTCATCCAGTTCACAACCAATTCTCCCTCTCCCCACCATTTTATGATCCTCTCAAATCCTTCATTAGTACTCGATTGGTACTTTTTACATAGTTGTTTTTGTGTTGGAAGGCCATAAATCACAAACAACTTCATATGTGAGTTTGATTATATGAGGAGGGACAGTCCCTGGGCGCACATGATTTTGAGTTAATGTCTCAAATACTGAAAATCAAATACTAGACCCTTCGATCTATCATATACCCACTGTTCAGAT
>WJFB01004271.1:0-10550 GCA_009870185.1 Pygmarrhopalites habei | reverse complement strand
TTAATCAGTTTTCTGCAAAAAAATAATACATTTCGCAATAACTATTTAAGTACTACTGAAACACTTACGAGTAGGCACAATCCTCCAGAAGAATCTTCCTGTCAGGGAAATGTCCAAAGTTTTCTACACGTAAGCATTTTCTCGTTGAAAAATTTTCAATATAACTCCAACTGTTTGCGGGGAACTCCTGACCATTACGAAATTGACACGAATTTTGACAGTCAATTTGACTGACTATTGTCAAAATTAAAATCACCAAAGTAGAAATAATCATTTTTGGTTGTGTTTTTCGACAACTTTCCATAATTAAACTAAACTCTTTACAATTTGACACAAACTATTATCGTATTTTGAGGAACAAGTAGTAGTTGACGTTGAAAATATTTAAAGGAAAGTTGTTGTGTGTCGTTTGTGGAGGTTTTCCTTAATGTTTAATTTTTACATTTTGTGTCTTGTGGTACATAGATGACATCACACTTTGTATAATAATAACTTGAAAATTAGCATAAAAAATATCCATGATCTTACCAACCTCAAATTGTTGTATAATAGTCAACTTAAACTACATAAGTATTTACACCCTCAAAATGACTTTAACCTACCCACTGTGTGTGTACTGTACAGTACAGTCTATGTACTGTACTCATAAATATACAGGCAAAGGCCTTCATTCCGTATTTCTGTTTTACACCAGTAAATGTAAATTATATACACTTACAATATATTCTACTGGGCAGTTACGAAGCAGTACATGCAAACATACTTATACACACACGATGCGTCATTTAATTGTCCACGGAGAGAGAATAAATACACAGCTCAGAATGTATTACTCATCCCAGAAGAGAGTAGTTGAGAAAAAACAATTATTTACATTTAAATTCCCCATCTCACTTTTCATTCTCCGTCTTCTTGTAATAACGTCATAATAATAAATAGCATGTTATTGGTAATTGGAGGTGCTCAGAATACTAATTAAGTTACCAACATCTACGACACAAAAAGACATGCATGTGTATCTTCAGATGTAAAGTTACAGTCATAAATGACAAAATTAAGTCAAGAATGCATTCAAACAAAAAACCAAGGAAAATTTGGAATGAAGGAGGACATTAACATTTTCGAGATGGTACTTCATTAAATTTTTATTTGACCCCTAATTGTCACATAGAACCACTAGGACCCGGATACGACCCTCCTCCAGGAAGTCCTGGAGGACCCATGACCCCACAGGGAGAAACTGGTTGACTGTATCCACTAGCACAGGCTGCATTATTACAACCAGCGCAAGGTAGACCACAAACGTCGACCTGACCTGGAATCCCACAATTGTTGCATGTAAAACAGGACCGGGTGAAAGCTCCATACATGGACGTCCCTATAAATGATTTCAAAAAGGTTAATTACGAATTGTGATTTTTTTACAATATATTTTTAAAAAAATTACCTCCGACAGAAGCCCCAGCACAACCATCCGAGATGACTGAAGGGATGATGGGATGTGGTTGACATTTCGGTTCTGGGACAAAAGGAGAATAACGTGGGAAAATCATTGTTGAAAAACAAGGTGGGTCACAAGGTCCTTGACCTGGGAGTCGTGCATATCGACAACCACCACCAAATCCTCCTCCCCACCCTCCTCCTCCACAACCGGGCATCACATTTCCAGTACAACCTTCAGCTAATTGTTGTTGTGGTGGTGGAGGTGGCATTCCGGGTCCTCGACCACAAGTTTTACTCCCTGCGGTCTGACCACAAGGACCCGTGTCAGCACAAGTGGCTGCATTCCCCGTGGAACAACTCCCACAAGCATTGTTTCCAATACAAGACAAATTGTTGAGGTAGGCGGGGTGTCGAGAGAATGGACTCATTTCGTTTGGATTACATTGTGGACAATAATACTGTGGTGGGTACAGCCTTGTCCGACTACAACAGCAACTCTTTTTGGGTCTGGAGAATTCCACGGACATGAGCAATGGCCGGTAGAATTCGTCGGGTGCTAATTAAATATTAAGGGGAAAAGTTTTCCACATTTTTTTAGTCTGTCCAGTGCTAAATGGATTTAGTAGGATAGAATGTGATGACATTTTTTAGGGAAATTTTGATTTTTAATTAACCTTACGGGGCTTTTTCGGTTTGTAACACCTGACATCTCTACGCTGATTGTCATCTTTCTTGGGGGCTGGGGAAAAAGAATAGATTTTTTGACACCATTTCAGATTAGTATGTTTTTTGAAAGGAATATTTTAAATTGGGTCTGAATTCAAAAATAATTAAAGCTTACGAGCCATTTTTCAGTATTTTATACTTGAAATTTGAAGGCAGTGAATTTGATTCTCAAGATCATTCCAGGGAATTTACACACACTAATTAGTATGATGTGTAGTTAAATTTTGATGTGATAATACCACAAAACTACACTGAAAATCAAGGGAAATTATCAGTTAATATGTTATTTCTAGCCTAATTACTTGCAATCAAAATTTGATGCAATTTTTAATTGCCATTTAATTTTTTTAACAGTAATGTGGTTACGGAGTCCGTGTAATCGTTTTTACGACTTCACCAAGGCCATTCACACTTTGATGAACTTGGGCTTCAAAATTTAATAAACTGTGAGACAAACTATGACAACAAACTTTTTGCCAATTGGTAAAAATTTTTCAGTACATTTTTCAGTGTCAATTCAAGATGAAAAGTATGAAAATCTGTGTAGTGTCAAAATATCCTGTAAGGAAAATAAAATTTTTGTTATAATTCTTCTTCTTTTTAAGAATGACGTAAAGAAATTTATTTCGACGTTGTCATCATTTGTCCTTCACATTCTAAAGTTTCACAAAAGAAATGGATATTTCGGTAAATAAGTTAAATTATTTTTATCTTAATGAATTTCAAAAAATTTGAAATTAAACGACCTATAAGTGACTATCACTCATCATCTCACTTTTCAGCCTTCAAAAACTTCCGTCCTTTGTATGGTACGTAGAGTTTCAACAGAAAACATTGTGACAAATGGCTTGTAGTTTTTTCTAAAAACAATTGCAATTGGAATACTGTATCGTAAATTAATATTTAATATAAAATTGCAGACACGATCCCAGCACAACATTTGTTCAACATGTGTGTGTGTGTGTTCAACGACTGTCTATGTACAAACTTTTCAGGAGATTTCAGCAAAACATAAATTATTACATACTACAGTATGTGTAGTAGGTATTGAGTATACTCCATTAATATTTTACAATTAAATACTGTCTTTAAAAACGTCAACGTTGACCCAGTTTGTAAAAAGTGTCCAATTCTTCCATGATTTTAATATTGAGTTCTTCCACTTCCTCGTCACTCTCAAGAATCCCAGGATCCGCTTGTGATATGAGTCGAATGTGGTCCACATAACTAATTAGACAGAATCCAATCCCTGTCGTTCCTTCAGCAAGTCCAGCATTGAACAACATATCCAGGACTTTCGTCCCTTTAAATATGGGGACTTCCGGCGTCCCAGGGAAATTTGATATAAGGCAAGTACTACAAAATTAATTTTAAAAAATCAGTATTGTGAAGATTTTGAAATAACATTTAATTCCACGACTCACCTTAGTCGATTGGTCACAATGGGACGCATCCAACTACCCGGGAGTCTACCGACCTGTATCCAAAATTGCATTTTAATTAATTAGGGAGAATGTTTTTGAAACCAAATGAATTAAGAAATCTGATCTTCTTACCAAAGGCACTTTTGAAAAATTGACAATGGGGGCTGTAGAGCGTTTGAGATCCATGTAAATTTTGTCCATCTTTCTGAGTCTTTTTACTGGATCCGAAACACTCATTGGCATTTCAATGAAGGAAAATATACTGGAAAAATCAGAATCACATCAATAAATATAAAATATTCAACGGAACTTTTAGGGTTTTTAAAAAAACTCACAAATGATTCCTCAGTTTCGGTGGATGACCCGCCATGGGCACAGCCACTCCCGTGTGCATTGCATGTGGGATGGGGACCCCTTTTTCAATCATAAGATTCCGAAGTCCACCCGTGATTGCTGCTGTGACGACAGCCGTGAAGGTAACATTATGCATATTTTTGATTGACTTGATATAATCCAGTGGAATACAATCAGTCATGGATGCATTCATCGGCCTCACAATCTTTTTCAGTGGTAAATGCCAAGCATTGACATCATTTGCCCTCACAATCATCTCAACAAATTGGTAAGGGGCTCGGATCCAGAAGAGAAATCCTAGAAGGAATTTTTGAAATAAATTCCTTCTCACACGTTGTGGTTGACCCAAAGCTCGATCCAGGCTAATCCCACTAATATCTTGCATTAACAACTTCAAAATGTAGTAGCCATCCCCTGCAATTAAAAAAATTCTTATTTCACATAGTCTGCGGCTGTATTAATCAGTACTATTTCTGTTCTGCATTCTGCATCTTTTACCGATCCCATGATGAATCCGGAAAATGAGTATAGATTTTTTAACCCCATCATTCTTTTTCTTTTCCACATAATTTGGGATTTGTAAAAATTCCCAAGGACTCCTCAACTCTGGCCAACCTTTCCAAGTCAATTCTTTGACAATCTGGGTAAGCCTATCTTCATCAACTTCCTCTGCCCGATGAATTCCATCGTATTGTCGAATATGATTTCGTATATCAAATTCCTTGTCCCATTTCCAAAATAGAAATCCCCACCATGTGTCATAAAATTGTTGGTATTCAGGGTAAGTCAGCTTCCCCGTCTCATCTTTCTTATTCACATGTTCACTGTAAAAATCCTTACGAAATCTATCCAAATCCAGAATTCCTTCCTGAGTTAACCACACCACAAGATTCCAACATGGTTTCTCTGTCCAATTTTCCCTAGCAAATACTGCACTTCGAGGATGGACTAATTCATCCAAGTCCTTTCTTAATATCTTTCGACATTGGTATGTAATGAACCGGAAAATGTAGATTGGGATGAGGAGGATGAGAACAATTGGAGTTAGGATAAAATACAAAAGTGTGAAAGACACCACTTGAATTTCCGTTTTAATCTTTTGCCACCAAGTTTGACGACCCATGACACAAACAATGAAAAAGAAAGAAAATGTACTAAGCTAAAAAATTTTGATGACTGCCAACGAGAGAATGTCAATTATTTGACATGTCCACAGCGCACAGGGAGAGAGAGACGGTTGTTTACAAAAAGTAATCAAAGACAATTATTAAAAACCGAGGCACACACACTCCACATTAACTTATTTGAGTACATCTCTTTCTCTCAAGACACACACAACCACAAAAGTCGAATGATGATTACGGAGTGAAGGAGTGCGGAAAGGAAAAGAATTTTTAAGGCTAATCCTTTTGTTTTTTGTCTATACTGCAGTATAGAGAGTATATTTTTGCCCACAACAAATAATGATCAAAGGTGGAGGAAGTTCAACTCCTCTTTGTAGTTTTCTTATTGAGGACTGGGACTGAGGTGGGCAGCTGGTGATCCTGGTCTGTTGAGCCTCCCTGTGCCTCTCCTGTGCTCAGTCACTTTGCAGTTTAAATTAATTTCACTCAAATGTGGGCACAGGAAATAATCAAATTGGCTCGTCATGCACAAGATTTGTGCGGTGCTCTCCTTCCTCCTTCTTTTTGCACCATTTTTTACAAGGGCCATAACGTGTGTACTGTGTGGGTATGTGGAGACTACTTAATCTTTTTCGTACAGTCCAAAGCATCTTCATTTTTGCCATAATGTAATTCGCCTACTGACAATGAGCACTACACTATAACCAGGGATTATGTATACAAGTATGGTTATGTATTTGGGAGGCGAAATGAGAGAAAGAAGTTTTTGGTAACGCTTTGGTAACTTTGAAAAAATTAAAGTTGCCGTTGTCTCTTCAATCTCATCTCTCAGAGAGATTCTCTCTCTCTCTCTCTCTTTCATGAAACATGGAAGGTAAATGTACAAACAATTTTAACTGGTGAATTTTCCATTTAGTTTTTTTTCTTCTAGAAAAATTAAATCCTAGTGCATACTGTACTGTGCAGAGTCTGAATTGCACATCATCTCAAAATTACATATTTCGTAGAGACGATTTTATGGGCACAATAAAGTACACTGTGGGTACCCATACATCATTCCCACTTTTTTGATTCCGCTTTGATACGAGGGGTTTTTAGTGACGGTTTTTTTCGTTTTACATTTCCTCAAAAATGCTTTTGTGGGTCCAGGGGGATTTAGCTGAGAGGAGCTAAAAGCGACAGTAAGGAGACTTGCGGCTCATAATTTTTTTTGAAGTTTTTTCGGTCCAATTATACCCTGTGGGAACTTTAGGCTTTCATGCCTGTTTCGTGCCTATGTGTTTCATGCTTGTGTGTTTCATGCCTGTGTGTTTCATGCCTATGTGTTTCATGCCCATGTACTAAGTCATTCGCCGTTGTTCACACAAAAACTACAAATTTTTTATTGAAGGTTTCTTTGAAAAATTTCCCTAATTCAAACATTTTTTTAGAAATCGTGCTCAGTTGGTGGTGCCCTGTGTGGAATTCCAGTGTTCGGAAAAATCTTTAATTTTAATTAATTCGTCTAAAGTTTTTTAATTAATGAGGGAGTTAATTAGGGCGCGCAATCTTGGTAGCCTCCCTCTGTGCCCCGACTTTTTTCTCGTCCCACCTGCACACTCCTCATTCCCATACCCTTCGCTCTCAAATACAAGCATCACACACACCCATTGACCCTCATCCCCTCCCGCCCCACACCCGGGTATACCCGACGAACAGTCTCCAAGAATCTAAGGAACTGCCGTCCCTTCTCTTTAATTTTGTGTAATACATTGCGCTTGTAAGCCCAAGTCGCAATGTATTCGTTAACATACCGGACGGCAGAGCATGTTCGGAGGTCAGCCTTGAGGTCCTTCCAGTATCTTTCTACAGTGTTGTTATGCACCTTAATTCGAAAGATATTGGAATTTCCTATTCTCCGTCCGAGAGCTTAATACCCGTGACCATAACGGGTAGCCTACTCACGTAGGTCTCCGAATGGTTCACTGCAGCGTGACCTCTAAACCCCAGGCGCAAGTGACACCCTCTGTATGAACGAAGTTCATCAGACATAATAAATGTCTCGGGCGAAATATTATCCCACATGATGGGGTAAAGAGTTGTCCGGGTTTTGTTGGGAATTCGACAAGCAAAAACCGGCTTGGTGAGCCGACTCACTCCCCCAAACACCCATGTCTGCGATTGTACTTTGACTTAAAGAGAAAGGTTTCAACCACCTCCACCACATCATCAAGTCCTCAAATCATCTCCTTGTCATGCTCCAATTGTATTTGACATATGAGGCGACAAGAGCTGTAGAAGAAACAAACAGTCTTCGGAGCAACATCCGCTTCTTCTACAGCTCTCATCACCTTATTTCCCAATATCCAGTAGAGCATGACAAGAAGTTGTTGGTCGAACCTGAGTAGAGACCCCTCAAAAAATCTATTTTCGAGAGGGCTCACCCTATGTTTGTTACACGGGTAACAAATGAAGCGAAATCCTAATTTCCGTCCAGGCTCGACGACCCGCTGCATGACCTGGCCACAATGAGGGCAAAATACTTGGCGAGGAATCAGCCCTACAAGCATAAAAAACTAGATCGCTGTATCCTCGTCAGGTATTAGTCGTCCTAGGGTGAAGCAAGACATGCGACTGCTCTTTTGCAAGTACTGCATTAAAATTGCAGCCCTTTGAGTGGCCATCACACACACAGACACACAATCACGCTCTTGTCCTTGTCTTAGCCTATAAAAAATCTCAAAAATTCACAATGAAACAAACAAAAGTAACACACTTCTACTGAGCTCCCGATACGACCAACTGACCATCAATTCATTTTACTTTGAAAGTTAGAATTTTTTCTCTCTCTCCAAACAAATCCAGTTCCAAGTAAACCTAAAAGAGAAGGATAAAATTCTGGGTATTATGCGTGACGGGACAAAAAGTGTAATCCGAAACGTCTAAAGACAAAACGTCTAAGACACACACACATTTCCCCTAAAGCTAATAACACAGTTCTTGGGAGTTTCATATTACATGGAGTCATCTGAAGAATTAGAAGAAAAGGAGGAAAAAAATTTCACACGATATTGTAATTGGAATTAGTATGGTTTTTTAAATGTTAGTACATGCTTTACAAACTACACTACACGGACACAGGACGCACTGTAATGCTAATAATAAAGTATCCAATAGCGAAGAATCCTGTGGAATCAAATTCTTACCGTATGGCAATCTACCATCCTGTTTTTTCCTCCTCCACCGGACGTGAATTCATTCTCTTTTTAATATTTTCTATATAATATAGTATTATGATTTCTGTCGTTTTTAAAAAAAATTCTCCCTGCTCTGCATGGATACTTGAATAGCAACGAGTAGAAAATATAAAATACATGACAACATAATTTACAATCTTTGGTCTTCGTTCTGGTCTTGGCTATAGGTCAAATTTTAAAACTTTACGCGTTTGATATTTTATTCTCTCTTTCTCTCCTCATTCTATTTGTGTGTGCGTTTGTGTGTCTGTAGAGATAGGCTGAGCTACTATGCGGAATGGAATGCTCTTTCCCCTATTAAACAAGTTGGCGTGTGTGCGTGTGAGAGGAAAATGAAAAATAAACTAAGGACAAACAGTATAGAGAGATGGTAACACAATTTTGACCATCTCATCTCAAAGTCACCTTTAATCGACATATTACAGGATCAGGATAGTAACCTGGCAGTTTTTTCAGTCTGCCCTCATACAGTATTTAATGTTTGTAGGGCAACAGAAAGTTAGCAATGTTGATCTCCTGCTGAAACTTGACACGTTACTTTACAGGTCTACACCTCCAAGTTTTTTGATAGCTTGTGATTACATTCCATGTTCTATAAACTAGTAAAGAAAAGGGGTGTAGTGTGGCTTTTTTCAATAACGTTCAAAGTGGAACAATATCATAATTCTGATTCTCCTGCTTGACTTTGAGCAATATTACTACGTTTTATGGCGAGACACACACACGCAGAAGTAGAAAGAGAGAAAAGTTTTTTTTCGGTGTTGTGAAAATGAGTTTCTAAACAACAGTTTACATGGAGTAAATTGCACATACTACGTACAAGATGTTAAGCAGACATGGGAAAAAGGAAAAGATGATCTCTCAATGAGTTTCTTTTATTATCATTAGAGAGAGGGGCGAGGGAATTGGTGTAAATGTTGATGGTTAAGTTAAAATTTGTGTGTGAGGATTGAAAGGACAAAAAGAAGTTTACCGATTGTCACATCATGAGAGTGAGAGAGAGAACAAGTGTTAGAGTCTCATAGTTCTCAAATTATCTTTGCACTGGTTTGCAGCAACTAATTTTTCCTTTGGACCTCGTAATTATTGACAAACGGAACTAAGATTTTTCATCTTATGTGGCCCAATTCATGGTCACCCGCACACACAATGCAGTACTATGCATGTACTGTACATATTCTTTTTTTATTTTGTTATTATTTTTTATACCTCATTTTAAACAATAACAGAAATTTGACCATTACTCTCCCTCTCTCGATAATCACATCAAGATCCAGATTTCGATATGATAGTGATAGTGTGTGTGTGTGTGTTGTGAATCTGTTTCATATTTGGTTTTTGTTCCATATTCGAGAAGAGTGGCCAACTCATCTTCTGCCAATCATGACATTATTATTATAGTAATTTGAGTGTGAAATGTTTTTAATTCTTTCAAATATATCACTGACCCTGAAAAAAACAGTAGTCACCATGATCGTAATACGTACGATCTAATTGCACGACAAGACAGAAACCTACAAAAAAATTTTAAAACAAAGTGATGGAAACATTCATTTATGTATAGGTCATGTAAATATTTAACACACAATTTTGTATCGTGTGTGGAAAGAGCAATTCCTCATCGCAGCTTGTGTTTAATTTTAAATTGAGAGGTCTTCCTCTTCCAAGAAGGACCACATGCCTTAATCCTTTGCGGCCCTCGAGGGCCCAGCTGATGACGCATCACAAGACCTTCTGTGACTCTGTTGTCATTTTTGTGACTTTACACACACACACACAAACTAGCTCACACACACACGATGTAATGAATATTATAATTCGGTACTAAAATTGTTTGTGTGAGTGTGTAAAAACTCAGAGGACAGAGCGAGTCTTATTCTTACACTCGTCATTTCTTCCCATTTTAGACATCTGGAGTCTAATTTATTAAATAAAGTTGAATCCAGTGTGACGATGTCACAAATTTCCGATCGAAGACTAAGAAAAAGAGTAGATAGTCACCGGTGAGTTCAAGTCTCTCTCTCTGTCTGATTGTCTATGTATGTATGTGTCAATGTGTGTGAAAATAATTTTAAAAATTACCTGTCAAATTGTTAAATTGTGTCACCATTGACAGTTTCCTACTCTTTTTCTTAGGCCATCCGAAAAAAATTTTCAATGCGGAGAATGTCCTTTTACTACTGACACGGAATTCAGTTATTGGGCCTATGTTGGTCAATGTGTGGGAATGAAGAAAGTGGAAG
>WJFB01004270.1:0-10552 GCA_009870185.1 Pygmarrhopalites habei | reverse complement strand
AATTTTACACATTCTTAAACTTAAACGTTATTATTTCAGTAGTTAGTTTTCAATAACGTAAATTAATACAGTTGATAATAATAATAAAAAATTTGAATACCTTGAAATGATGAAAGTGTTGCGAGTACTGTATGGCATCATAAGATTTATTGAAGGCTACCGTATAATTTTGAAAAGATTTTTCAAGAAGGACAGTGTCTTGACTCTTCAAATTTATTGGAATCCCCACAAAACAAAGTAAACCAATAGCAGCCCAAAATATAAAAGTCTTGACTCTCTGTTCCATTGTAGCTCAAAGGATGATGATTTTTGACCTATCTACTATACTGTTTATGTAATAGTGAAACCAGTACAAAAAAAAATAATGGGAAGAAATTCTTGTCCTTCTCAACTGTCAAGACACTAGATGTTGAATGTCACTTGGTCAGCATAAGTACAAGGGATGACTAACAGGACGGACTGGCTATTACTGGAAATGAGAGTAAACTGATCAAGTGTAAACACAACGTACTATTTGACATGTATGTAAATTAAAATCCAGTTGTAATTGGAGAGATGATCAGGTTCAGGGGAGCACATGATAAACATGAGGTAGATTTAGATTGAGAGGCGACTTGCCCATATGTATATAACCCAAACGACGCTAGTGTCGTCTATGTCGAGAAAGGGTGAACTATGTCGACCCTCAATGTTGTCAAACGAGACCTCACTATATTCACCTATGCCGAGCATTGAAGAACTGGCCCTTTCAACGACAATCCCTCCCACTTGAGAAGGTATAGGGAGTCGGCGTTCTTCACGATCATATTCTGGTCATGATAACTCATCGAGAACCCCTTAGGCTGAAATTCGTATTTGGTGGCCAACAGACATAGAGTGCACCATGCGGTCATATCCGCCATTGCTTCCCAGACGGAGAGTGTGAAGGAGTTTTTTTTGACACATTTTGGACGAACTGGCTTCATAATTCCATCAGGATGGCTGAGAAATTACAGATTTCGAAGAAGCGGAAGGTGAGTTATCATATTAGCTACAAATTTTGTTCATTTTGTCCACATTTTGTGTGGATTTTGTCTTCTATTTGAGAACCGGTCTGACCCTGTGTTTCATTTTTTTTAGTTTGTGAGAGAGGGACTTTTCCGGGCCGAGTTAAATGAATTCCTCATGAGAGAATTGGCTGAGGATGGTTACTCGGGGTTGGAAATCCGGGTTGCTCCGAATCGTACTGAGATCATCATAATGGCCACTAGAACTCAAAATGTTCTTGGGGAGAAGGGACGACGGATTCGAGAGTTGACAGCAGTTGTAACAAAAAGATTTGGTTTTGCTCCTGGTTCCATTGAATTGTACGCGGAGAAGGTCGGTGTTCGAGGACTTTGTGCTATCGCTCAAGCTGAGTCCCTCCGGTACAAATTAGTAGGTGGATTGGCTGTCCGACGTGCTTGTTACGGTAAATAACATTAGAATCATCATCAACAATAATATTAGAGTAGTGACTATGATATTCTCTTCTTAATATTTTCGACTTGTTTGTGTAATTATAGGTGTGTTAAGGTTTATTATGGAATCTGGAGCCAAGGGCTGTGAAGTCGTCGTCAGTGGGAAGTTGAGAGGTCAACGAGCTAAATCCATGAAGTTTGTTGATGGTTTAATGATTCACTCTGGAGACCCAACTAACCATTATGTAGACACCGCCACTAGACACGTTCTTCTCAGGTACTATTGTTATTAATATTCAATCAAAATTTGTAAATACAGTCTATTTACATTTGTTTCAGTCGATAATAATAATATTATTGACAATATTGTTGAGAAACGTAAAATTGTGCTACACAAGTAGTTGTTGTGAAATACAAGATCATAATTTCTATGTTGTTGTTCTAACTTACAGACAAGGTGTTTTGGGAATCAAGGTAAAAATTATGCTTCCATGGGATCCCAATGGTAAAGTTGGACCCAAGAAGCCACTCCCAGATCACGTAGGTATTGTTGAACCTAAAGATGACAGTCACCTATCAAGAGATCCACAAGCAGCCGTAAATGCTGCCGCCGTTGCACAAGCAGCTGCTAATATGGCTCAAGCAAGGTGAGATAACATGAATATTTCTAGTGTTGATCACGGTAGTTTGTTACAAGTATTAATTTAATTAATGACTAGTATAGAAATAGATCATTCAATAATCCCTTGTATTTCTTTTCCTTTCAGGGCACAATTAGCGGCAGAAAGTGCTGCTAATGCTGTTATGGGACAAGCCTAATAAGAAAAGCAAATATTAAAATCTTTGATTAATATGTGAATGAATAAATCTCCGAGACTTTGAAACAAAATTTAAAACATTCTGCTTTTCTCATGTACTTGTTTTTATTATTCATTGCAGTTCATTCAGACTGGATAGATAGTTTACAAGAAGAAACTAATACTTCATATGAATTTCGATTATAGTTTTTGCAGATCAGCATCATATCATGCGATTAGTCCATCCAGGTTTTAAAAAATTATTTTTTACTCTAAATTCGAAAAACCATTTTATGTATTACTAATAATAACATTGCAAATACAGTACATAGTATAGTTTTAAAAACAAAACAACTAGGTATATCAGTAATTTTGTGGGGTTTCCAATTCCTAGGAGAAAAAAAGTATAACATAGAGCGTGTGTAACATGTAAATTACCAATTTAAGTTTACTCATTTAGAACATTTACGTAATAGCGATAGTAGATTTGTTGGGTATAACAGATTTTGTAAAAACTTTTTACAAGTTTTTACTAGCACATTATGACGTGGGTGAGTTCATACACACTTCCCTTTACGGAAGATACAAATTTACAATACGAAATTAAGACTAAGAAGGACAATTAAAATGACGTAGGGGATTTTACATATGCTAACAATAATAATACAATCAATATGAACATAAAATGTGTAATGTAGTACATTTCATCATATGCAGCTTTTTCGTTACAGGAATATATATAATTACCACCACTTTATATTTTGCACTGTCTCACAGCATCCTTAGGTCACTCATATTTTCTTTAACCAACATTTAGTATTTTTGTGTTTATCATAAAATTATATGATTCAGTAATTGAATACTCACAACATGACGATAATTTGTTGACGTGTGAAAATTCTGGCACAATATTGTAGTTGTTGAAGTATGTATACTTGCTATAAATACCATACAAAAATTATTCTAGAATATTACTTATAGTAAATCACAATAAAAAGAATTTTACACACATCATCGTATTAGGCTTGTTAAGAATACATAAAGGGATGAAAAGAGCCTTTTTTGTTCATTAGAAACTTTTTACTAATACATAGTTGAGTGAGACTACACACAAAGGAATTCATATGTCATCCCTGCAACAATTAATGAGTACTAATAAATTTTTTGCAAATATTCCTTCAAATAATCAAGACATAATTACCAACAATGTAAAAAATAATAATAGCATGTAGTACAAGTAGATGAGATGTTTGAACTATATTGCTAATTTTACCAAAGAGTGTGTTTGACTTGTATTAATTCCCACAAAGTGGAGGCAAATGGTGTACAAAATAATAACTCATCATCATAACCAAATGCTGTGTGTAGAACTAACTTAACGACTAGCTATTAAAAACAATAACTGTAAATGTGTGGGACTTCCCAACAACCTTATATATCAGAGAATGTGACAGAGACTTTAAGATTTTATCAGCTCACATCATAATATTATGTGATTAATAAAGTACATCTACTTAATTGTTATTATTATCATAGGATACATAATATGCACTTATTTCATTTCGTATTTCATTAGCTCTATCTTGTCTCCAAAGTTCTTACACAAGGAGCTTAGGGTCAGAAAAGTTTGTTGAAGTAGTAAGTTTAGTTGGTTTCCATGTAGTCGAAGAAATGTATTGAATTTTTGTCCAACATATGTTTATTGAGAAGCTGGTGCAGTCGCGGGGGCCAATTGACTGATGAATCCAACAATTTTATGAGTGAGAGAAGCTACAATAGCTGGACACTTTGGAGAACTTGCAAGCCTCTCCGCCGTCATCCTTAATTCCAAGAACATTGTACGTGTGTAATGATTACGACGTGATGCATATCGAAGCGTCAAGAAGCGGTAGTAGATGAATGGTGTGAGAAGCGAAGCTCGACCCCTAAAAATGAGAGAATTTTTCGTTCACATTGTAATTTAATAAGCGCTGTCATATTCTTTACCAAATACCTAACCAACATTGTTGTTTAAAAAAAACTTAACTAAAAAATGTTATCCATCCTAAGTCAAAATGTTTATATTTCGGTTAAAATACAATGTCTTCTGCTGTGAAAACGATAAACCCTATTTTGACTTTTTTCATAGTATATGACCAGTACAAACGTACATGAGTCTTTTTAAGAACAGTAAAAGGTCTCAAGACGTACTTTTGTATCGATAAAATGTTACGAGTTATATTATAATCCTTGCAAAATGTTTGAAAATTTGCAGGATAGGAACATTAAATATTAAAACAATCATATTGATTCCCGTTTCATGCATGACGAGGACGGTACACACCTTCTAGGTATAGTATATTATGTCACAAAGGAAGGTTGACTATTATATCGATCGACTAAATATTTACTCGTCTGTACTTTACCTGTAGCTATGGTCATTTCTTTCCACACACTACAAAGAATGCCCCAACTTATATACCTTCTCTATAATGTTGACTAGCATATTACGTAGCATCAAGGGAAACTCTATACAAGTATTATTGATTGTTCTCATTTCTTTTGCTGAATCCCTAGAATCCATTTAATTTCTTCCCACACATTTTTAAAACATCAGTTAATTAGAAAAATGGATTTCCTAATAATAAGAAATACTCCCTCCCTCTCTCCCTCTAGACAATTTAAATTTTTTTAGACTATTCATACAAGCACTAGATAATTGACAATGCCGACTTGACATTCGAATCGGAAACGACTGTGTTAAGATATTTTTGACTTTTTTTTTGATTATTTATAGTCTATTGTACTAGTATAACCGAATGTCATATTCAAATGAATAAAGTCTAACAGGAAGGCGGAAGCATATCATTATTTTATGCTTGAATCAATCATTTGATACCTCAATTATATTTTAACTTGTAACTGTTAGAATCAAAAAGTAGGAATATCAACAATTATGTAAATATTTCTTTAAATTACAATTTGATCATATTGTCACTTACATGATAGTATACGCCAGGACGAAAATCATGGTGAATATTTCTGCACCAGCTGCCAGTCTCAAAATAGTGACGGTCTGAAACTCAATCAAGGAGATAAATACCCTTCCTATCCATGCTGTATTACGACCAAGAGCGTCCAGTAGAGTAAGGGAGAAACTTGCAAAGTGAAGGACAGCAAACAAAAGAACTGGAAGAATTGCCACTGTACAACACAATTGAACCAAGATTTATTAATTAAGATTCTTGTGGAAATCATGTCAAACTGCACGTTCGTTCAAAATATTTGGAGTACTTACGTGTGATTGGAGAGCAGTAGATGAAAATGAGAGAATAGAATAAATAATGACAAGAATCTTCAGCAATCAATTGAGCCAGAAAGGCACGAGAAAATGTTACTCTGGGTAGTCGCTGATGAAGTCGAAGGGCTGAAGTTGCAGCATTAGCTAGGAATGCTCGATGATAAAAAGTTATACCAGGGCTAAAGATAAAAAAAACATGTTCATTTAAATCCTTTGTACAGATGTAGAACCCTCAAAAAATGGATTCATACTTTTTCTTTTATGAATTACCCAAATATAGGCAAGAGATACAGGCAACTAAACACAATTGTTAAGAATCGTGTACACCAAAGAGCAGCATCAATTTTGCGAGTTTTTATTACTTCCACAGCAGCCTGCCATTGTAGAGTTTGTTGTTGTTGTGGAGGTCTTGACGATGATGAAGTGGACGGTTCTGCATTGTCCCCGTCACCCATTTTTTTGAAAAGATTTTCCTATGAATTTACATATAATGATCACAATTGGTTAAATAAATATCAATGAAGTACTGTAGTAAAATGTTGGAACCAATTATTTTAAAGTAAACAATGTACAATTAAATCATTTTTATACTCACCTTTGAGACCGGTCCGAAATATTTTAAAACTCACTTCGTTTGGAAAATATCCCTGCAATAAATCACAATAAAAAAGTACTCATATTATGTATCATGAGAATAGTGTTAGCATTATTTGGACACTCAATTCAGACTGCTGACTTTTTAACTCTGACTACGCACATAAAATTATTACTTAACTGTTCTGACGAAAAAATGTATGAAATCTCTCTACATGATATTATGATATAAGTCACTCACATGCAATTTAAAAGTGAAAGTCTAATTTTTTACTTACTGTACGTGTCTAGAAGAAGATGATGACACAATTGCACTCAACTGTGTGCTATACTTCCTGACTCAGCACAACGAAAACTAATTGTAATTCTTTGATCTCAGTTTGCAAACTACTTAATGACAGAGCGCCGGCCCTACTGATCACATGGTCTTGGCATTCCTTTTTGAAAATACGTCAAAAAATTTTATTCCGCAAAGCACATTTTTAGTTTTGTGACAAAAACTTTTGTTGACCTTTGTGTCTTATTCCAAAACACCATCATGCCAAAGCAGAAGGGAGAGAAACAGAAAAATCCGACCCCGACGACACAGGGTCAATCGACGAGTCAAGATGCTGAACTCAAAAAGGCTGAAAAGGCAAGGCGGAAGGCAGAGTATGAAGCCACGAGAGCTGGACAAGTTGCTGCAGAAAAGGCTGAAAGAGATAAACTAAAGAATAAGAAATCGGCGGGGTCACAGGGTCAAAGTCAAAAACCAAGTTCCGATGTCAAAGTTGAAGGTACTCCTCAACCAAAACAGACCCCAGAAGTTTCGTCTACTACTCCTCAGGCTGAAAAGGTTACGGAAAAATCTATTGGTGCAGCCACCGAGTCAATGAAAAATCTGAAAATTAAGGATGACACTTTGGGTAATGTTGACAAAAAGTCTACAATAGTAACAACAACTTCATCACCAGCACCACCAAAGACTTCAACAGTAAAGAAAACAATCGCAACTGCACAATCTCGAGTTCAAACATTGTTTGATCATTTACCCAAAGGAGTTGACCCAAAAAGACTGTTTGAAGAACCTGGAACGGAAATGAAGGGAATTGATTCAGCTTTCATTACTCTAGGATTAATGTATTCTCATGGTCAAGTCAGTGGGTCGAACAATCGTGTCATTGCTCTAATTGAGGTGGTCCGTACTTTCATCGGTAGTTATACTACTCCAGCGGAGAAAGATTTTGTATATGAATTTCCCCTCTCGTTGACCAAGAATTTGGAATTTTTACGAAAATGTCGTCCTTTCGCCGTCGCCATGAATAATACTGTAGAGTTTATCAATTCAAAGTTGAGGGAAATTGAGGTGGAGGATGGAAAGACTGAAGATGAAATTAAAACCGACTTGTCAGAGGCTCTTCAACAATTTCGAGATGAGAGAGTGGACAAGGCAAAAGAGGCGATTGTAGCTAAAGCAAAAACCAAAATTGCAAACTCTGACGTTGTCCTCATCTTTGGTTCTTCAGATTTAATTAGTAAGTGAATCATAAATTAATTATGACTCTCTGTATTATGTCGTTGATTTTCTCTAATAATAATAATCTTTGATTTAAAATGATACTCGACAAATTATTAATTTGTTTATTTGTGTGAATTCACAGGTGAAGTTATTCTTGAAGCAAGTAAACAGACTTCCTTCTCTCTTATTGTGGTCGACGGTAGACCATATGCTACAGAACGTAGGGCTAAAGGCCTAGACATTCTAAGTCGTTTAGGTATAAATGATAATATATTTTCATAATTTTCATATTTTAAAGGTTATAATATAAATTTGGTTTTTTCATATTCGATGTTAAGTAATTGGAATGTGTGTATTTTTTGTCGTATAGATACAACCTTCCTTCGACATGTCAAGTACACCAGTATTACAGGATTAAGGTAATACGAGGATTATTTTCATACCCCTTACCAATTTTCTTTAATTGACAATATCTGTTTATATTGTGACTCACATAATTTTTACACACACACAACAAAGTTTTACTACAAATACTTTGTAGATGGGTTTCTGATTTATTTCTTTTCCTTGTATATATAGCAACTTGATTCGAAGCGTTACCAAAATCATTCTTGGAGCTCATGGTCTCTTGACAAATGGAGGTGTTTTGGGTCATGCAGGGACTTCTCAAATCGCCCTGATGGCTGCCGCTTACAATATTCCTGTCCTGGTTTGCTGTGAAACACTGAAATTTTGTGACAAGTCACCTACTGATTCTTTCTTCCTGAATGAAGTTGGAACTGGTTTTGGCCTATCCAAGAAGGTCCACTCTAAGTATAATATATCTGAATTGGAACCCTACTTAGTGACCCCCGTCATCAAATATGATGTGACTCCACCTGAATTTGTCACAGCTGTGAGTTTTTTCTCTCAATTTACCTTCAATCTAAGTACTATACTAATAAGTTTAAGTAACATTCATCAATGTAATTGCATTTCAAATTGTTCCAAGATTACTACAAGATTACACAACTCTTAATAATCCTTTTTTTAAAAACAGGTCGTCACAGATGTTGACATATTACCTTGTACCAGTGTGCCTGTTGTTTTACGAGTCCAAAGTAATAGGACAATTAGAATTCGCCCATCCGGATCATCACAGGCGACAAGTGCCTAGGGCCATATTTTACGTATTAATATTTAAAAAATTATATTGTTGTGAGTCACAATTTGTGAGATATCGACATTTATAAAAAAGCCATGTTATTTATTATAATAATATGTCACCAGAATGGTGAAAATAAATAAATTGAAGAGGGTTTTTTTCTAATATTTCTGCTTATTTCAGTTGTTATCATTACAATGCAGGGATATTATTATTGCTAAACAAAAAAAATCCCTTTAGCCCATGCACGCAAAATCTATCGACCAGCAAAGCATGTGTATCCGACAGAGCTCCGACCTTCAAAACTCTTTCTCAGGACAAAGGCAGTCAAAGGAGCGTTGCAACTATATCTCCTCGTAAGTTCCTTTTGCATTTAAGTACTAACTAACTGACACTTATTCAGAGTAGGCTAATCTTTGACTTGATATTCGACTTTTTGTAGGTTTGTAGTCTCTTTTCATTCAGCTTTTTAAAATATTGTTGATTTTGAAAATGTGTAAAAATTACTTAGAAATTTCCTTAGAATAACTTTGCCGGTTGTCTTTTTTCAACACGTGCATTAATTAAAGTAACTAACTAAATAACAGTTTAAATAGGGAAAGGTTTTAACTTTAATTTTCTAGAATGTCCTTGCTTTTGTAACATTAGTACAGTGAATAAGCGATGCACATTGATAAGAAACCTATTAACATTCGAGAGGGCAAGATAAGGGGTATTATATTATAACTTTGGTTTGATTACACGTGCAAAGTTTATTTCAATATTTTTGTATGTTCTGAACATGTATAGGAGATAGCGTGAAGAAGAAAGCTCCACTCGGTCGTCACGACTTTGTTTCGTCACTGGAAAGTTTTATCCCATACTTATAGGGTCGGAGGAGCTGACAAACCGCAAAACTACACCGCTATCCAAACCTATTTACTAGTGTATAGTACTTAAAAGTGATATTCTAATTACTTTACTTTTTTTGTAAGTACTTACTGCTGGCATCATCAGATATTCACGGTCAAGAATTTGACAAATAGGGTACACTCTGTATCACTCAGTCCATCATCATATCACGCTTCAAGGAACTGACAAGAACCTACTTTACATACCTTTATCGTATTTTATGTGAATAATTTCCTCAGACAGAGAGACCTCTCAAAGTTTTCTTTTTACTACTCAGTATTCACAAGAACCATTTAGTATGTCCGTGGAAACCCAACAACAAGGTTAGTTCATAGTTCTTCTTCCCTTTTCCCTATCTGCTTAACATCTTGACATTATATTGAAGGGACTTCTTAGCATCTCCGGTGATATACAATAATTAAATATATCTTGTGATTTATTTTATTTGTAGTGAAATCGTCCCTGTCCGACTCTCCTTTGTTAAAGGTATAGTGTTATTATTGTTGTTTGTCAAAAATGAATAATCTCTTGGAAATCTTGTGTGTTACACCCAGTGCATTAATCAGTTATTCTGCATAACTGATACATATGAACCCTTATAGAACAAAGAATTACCTACAGATTTTTTAGTTTTATGGTGTTTTCAAATCACTGATTGAATTTAATATAAAGAGTTGCTTATTGAAAATTTCATGTAAATAAATAAATATTGTAGTAATTCATTTTTTTTCAATTTTATTACAGAAACGAACAAAAATGGGCTCCTCTCTAGAACAACTGAAAACCTACACCACCGTTGTGGCTGACACTGGTGATTTCGAAGGTGAATATTAGTATAAAGTATATTAGTATTGAGTATAAATAATTGTGTTAACGGTGCACATTCGTAATTCTAGGATTAAATCTTAT
>WJFB01004269.1:0-10558 GCA_009870185.1 Pygmarrhopalites habei | reverse complement strand
AAACTGATTCAAAATAATTAACTACTGGCTCACTTCACCTAAAATGATCAACAATAAAAGAGAATTTTTGCATTTCATTTCATTATTTTGCCTAAAGTTTCTGTCTCACTGACTTCCATCATAACATTTTGACTTCAAGAGGTCAGAAGGGGTCGATAGAGTAACAAAAGTTTGCTGCGTATTGAAAACATTAGCAAAATTTTGTCAAAAATGTCAAGTTGGTCAAAATTATTGACTGCCTTGAAAATTTTTTGTTCTACTGTAAAGGCCTTTCTGTTTCCAGCATAGAAAATTCAAATTTTTGAATAATTTAACCTAAAATTGTAATTAATTATTACAATTAAATTTTTGGTCATCGTCAATCAAATTTGGACATGAAAATTGAATTATGTAGACGTTTAATTACATTTAAAATCAACCATCATATAAAACAACTCGAGACAAAAAATGGATCTGACCTTGTCACCTATCGACAGATCGACTAGCCTTGCTTGGTTGGCTTCAAAACGTCGCCGAATGGACGACCATTTATTCACAATGGATAATTCTCTTTTAGACCCTGGACCGAGCAATCAAAATTGGACAAATCTCACCAAGTCTCTTCTGGACAAAAGGGACTACCGAGTCCTCATGCTTCCAAATGACATGAAAATCCTTCTGATAAGTGACCCCAAAACGAAAAAGAGTTCAGTTTCCCTATCCGTTCAAACAGGTAAAATTATAGTCTCAATCTATGTCCCCTTGACATCCCCCTCCTCCTCTCTTTTAAATTATGTACAATCGAAAATTGACTGAAGGATCCATGTTGGACAAGGAATTCCCTGGAATTTCTCATCTGTGTCAGTCCATGTTGTTCTTCAAATCCGAAAAAGCCGTCGACAATTTCTCAAAATTCCTGAGTCAAAATGAAGGGAAACTGGATTCTTTTACGCAAAAAGATCTCACCGTTTTTTCTTTTGACGTCCGTTCATCTTCCTTCAGAGAAGCTCTTGAAAGGTACAAAAATAATTTTTTGAAAAAAAATGTTTTTTTAAAAAACTGTTTCAATTTTATTTTATACAAGATTCTCCCGCCACTTTGTCTCTCCAACTTTCTCCGAAGAGTCACTGGAGTCTGCAGTGAAGACTATTCAAGGGAAATACGAAAGTTTGATGAGGATCGACGAGGAAAGGAGAGGTCAACTGTCCCAGTCCCTTACAAGGGCTCAGCATCCCTACAGCCAGTGTAACTGTGGAAATAGAGAGACGCTGCTGTGGACACGTCAAAAATATCCAGAAGAGTTGCTAAAATTCCAGAAATCCTTCTACTCGGCCAACCTCATGAGTCTTGCCATTCTCAGTCCGTATTCTTTAGACCAACTTCAAAATTTGGCTCAACGACTTTTTGGTCCGATTCAAAATTCCAATTTAAAAATCCCTTTCTGGCCCAATTCTCCTTATGGGCCAGACGAGTTAATGAGTAGAATTGACGTGGTTCCACTGGATCCCGATTTTCGGAGATTAATGCTCATTTTTCCTATGCCTGACTACACGCCGCAATACAAAACTGGTGTAAAGTTTTTTTTATAGAAAAAGTCGTATTTTATTTTATTTATTTATTAAAAATTTAATGGCTAAATATTTACATCATGTAACATGATTCATGTTTGAACAGGCAATTCAATACGTACGATTTTTATTGGCCTCCAACGGCCCGGGTAGTCTCCTATCTTTACTGAAAAATTTGGACTGGGTCAAAGGGTTAACTGTAGAGTATGACCAACGAGCAAATGGTTTTGCATTCCTCACTCTGGATTTTGAACTGACCGTAAAGGGTCTTCAAAATGTTGATAGTGTCCTCCATCATTTTTTCCAAGTAAGAAAAGTACAAGTATTTTTAAAAAATGTGGAATTTTTTTTAAAAATAACTTTCATTTGTTAAACAAGTACGGGAAGATGTTGAAGGATGAAGGGCCTCAAAAATGGTTGTGGGATGAAATTAAAACGACAAATGAAATCAAATTCCAGTTTATGACCCCTGACACTTCACTCCATTTCATGGAGAGTCTTGTCACTGTAATGCCAACTGTCCTACCTGAAGATATCCTGTCGTGTCGATACTTGCTGTCCGATTATGACCCAGAGGTCATTCGTCAACTCGTCAATCATCTTTCCCCTCAAAATTTGAGGTAACTTTATATCTTTTTGCAAAAAAATTAGCAAATTTATTTATGAATGCTGAAATACATGGATATTTTGCAGAATAATTTTATCATGTATTGAGAACAAAGAATTGGCAGACCAAGTCAAAAATGAGGGTCAGATCAAGTACAAATATTCCAAAATCTCTCAGGAATTAATTCAGGTTGAAAAATTATACATGGCGTTGTACGGAACTATTTTGTAAAAAAAAATATGTATAGGAAAATTTCAGGGCATCATTTTCTGAACTATTTTTTATACAGACTTGGCTCAATTGCGACTACAACGATGAATTCAGTTTACCTCCTCCGAATCCATTTATCCCTATACAATTAGGATTGAAAACACGGGACTACAATGTAAACCACAATTTTTTTCTTATTTTTCAAAAAAAATTATCAAGAAAAGGACATGGCAAAATAACATTCCGTTCGATTGAGCTGAAACTTGGCAGGAGCTTCTTTTAAACCTCAGAAGTGAAAATACATGTATACGAAGATAAATTCACCAAAAAATGTTTGACTTGGACGCCACTTGTTCATAATTAGGATTCGAGGCTGCTGCAAACAAAAATGTAATAGTGAAATGGACGTGATCGGCGTCGAAGTCTGACATATTTAAAAAGGGAATTATAAAATAAATGTCAGACTTCGACGCCGTTCACGTCCATTTGCCTGTTTAACTTCTATCGTCGGCAGCCACAAATCTTAAATATAAACGAGTGGCGTCCAAGTCTGACATTATTCATGTGAATTTGCCTTTTTACCTATTGACCTCTGCAAGTCAAGGGAAACAATCCTCTAAAAGTTGTTCATTGGTCTCTACTCTGGATGCTTTCTGAAAAGTGTTTCATGTTAGGCCTGCCATGTCTTTTAAAAATTGAGTTTAAAATTATGAAATGACTGTCTGTGGACAAGGCACCATGGGTTTTGGAAGACAATGAATTTTCCCGTGTTTGGTTTTTACAAGACACTGAATTTCTTGTACCCAAAGGTACAATCATCCTCGCCATCATGAGGTGAGTCCATATAAAAGTATAATAAATTTTGTATTTAATAATTGACATTTTCTTAACATGACACAGTCCACTACCAAAGCAAGACCCTTCGAATTACAACATGACCCGGATAATGAGTAAAATCGTCAATAATTCCCTGTCTGAATCGACCTACGCTGCCAAAGAAGCTGGACTCACTTTTAATGTAGAAGCATCTATTATTGGTTTGACGGTAAGCGTCAATTTTTCATTTTACAAAAGTTTCAGGAAATATTTCAAAATTCTGAAAATATTCTCATAGATCACAGTCCATGGCTACTCGGACAAATTGCCTACCCTCCTGAATTACATTCTGAACAGAGTTTTTCATTTTTGTTCGTACGGGAATGTGGGAAATAATTTTGACCAGATTTTGGAAGACTACAAGGGAGAAATCTTGGGTTGGATGGAACAAGACCCTTGGCTTCAGGCTTTGGAACAAGTAGAACATGTCCTCTCTGGTCACGCTTGGGATAACCACATTTTGATTCAAGCCCTGAACGGTGAGTCGTTATTTCCACACTTTTTAAAAATTTTGATTCTAAAATTTTCTAAAATTTTTTGGTACAGAAAGAATCACTCCAGAGAGACTGGCCAATTTCTCGCAGCGATTTTTCTCCTTTGTCAAACTGTTTTGGTTTTTTCATGGGAATTTTACCCACACGGTAAAGTGAATTCTGAATCCATTAACTATTTTTAAAAAAGCTCCTAAAGAAAGGAATCATGTTTTGAAATGTGGATTTGGTAAAAGGAAGCTGTAGGAATTTATGAGGCTGGACTGGAATATTTCCATTGTGTCAAGTCTAAATGTTTGCCACCCGAAGAGTTGAGACTACTGGAGGCACGTGACCTCAACCTTCCTGCTGGTATGCAAAAAAATTTACCAAAAAGAATTTGCACATTGCAGTGTACAAGAAAAAATTGCGAAATTTATTTTGATTCACAGATACAACCACAAACGCCGTTCGTTGCAATTCTGAAAATTTGGGTTCAACTTTGATTCTTCTGCAAAGTGATGAAAGGATAGAGAGTCGAGAGATTGCCCTCATGGAATTGATTGAAAATATCCTGGATAAAAAAGCACGAGAAAAATGGACCACAGATTTCTCAGTTTGGACGGATGTTCGAAGGACTCGAGGGACTTTGAGTTTTCAGATTTTAATCCAAGGTCCCCAGAATCCAACTGAACTTGAAGATCAACTGGAAAAGTTTTTAACTTCCATGGCGGTGAGTTTGAAATTTTTTAAGTATTTCAACTTCTAGCTGCACATCATTCTCATCGTGTAATAATATAATTCATTGTATGTCTTATCAGGAATATATTACAACGATGAGTCAAGAGACTTTCCTGGAGCACTGCGTGACTTTTGCTATAGAGGAGAAGGAAAATCAATCAAAAAAATCATTTTGGGAACGGAGTGGAGAGATTTTCCAAGAAATCTTTGTCGAGACCTACAATTTTCACAGTCCTCAGTTAGAACTCTCTCAACTGCCCAAAATCCGTCTGGCTGACCTTCAAAATTTTTACAACGTGAGTACAAACAGATTTGCACAGGAAAAATTTTCTAAATTATTACTAAATTATTTTTGAAAATTATTTTTCATATTTCAGCGCTGGATTAATCCGACGAGGAAAACCAGGAAAAAATTGTGTGTCAAAGTGTCTCCTGCTGAACCGAAAATAGTCCAAAATCAAATTCCTCTTCTCCAAGAAAGAATAGAAAATTCACAGCCAATTCAAAATCCTGATGACCTCACCCCTTCTACTGCCATTGACCCCTGCTCAGTTCCCTCTGTCAGTTCTGAAGAAATTGAAACTGAAAAATCTGAAATTAATCACAGAACTTCTCTACCTACCATCACAACAACAGAATTTCACTACCACCCGCTTTCCATCGAAAGATTAAAAGCTTCAAGAAACAAATCCTTCTTTTGTGAACAAATGGACAATGTCGGGAATGGCGATGACCTTTCCCGCCAAATAAAACGAGTGTCAAACTCAACCCAAGAGAAAATTCATTTTGAAGCTTACTACCGAGAAGTAGAAGAAGAAATCCGGGTTCTCACCAATTTAAAAGAATATCTCCTGACAATCCTTGGTCAGTCTTCAACAATCCAATCAATTCCAAATCTCGAGTGTGAGAAACAATTCGACTCAAAAATGGAAGAACATGGCGAGGGTGAAAATGTTCACAAGAATGTGGATTCAAAAAATTTTAAATTAAATTTTCCGAATCATATCCCTCCTTCAGTCCAGACCCATTGTTCAGAATACAATGTTTACACACTCAAGTCCATCACCCACGACCATCCAATCCCACTCATCCCGACAAAACACGAAGGATCCGAATCGGACTCGGACAAGAAGAAAAAAAAGTTGAAGAACGTCTACAGGGAGAATCAAGACGAAAGTCGAATTGGTTCAGCCAATGGAAGACAAGTCGCAGACAATACTAGCAAGT
Organism: Pygmarrhopalites habei; assembly: GCA_009870185.1. NCBI lineage: Eukaryota > Metazoa > Arthropoda > Collembola > Symphypleona > Arrhopalitidae > Pygmarrhopalites > Pygmarrhopalites habei. Next base: position 4,880 of record WJFB01004269.1, on the reverse strand, counting down.
CAGGAAGGAAAAATTCAGCTGGTAAAGAATCTTCTGTTCACCATCCAAAATCCCCTTACCAATCCAAGCCAGTCACACCACGTGTTCGATCCCGGGACAAAAGTGGAGAGAGAAAAAGTCTGGATGGGAAATCAGGAAATTTAGGTAGAAAATCATCTGAAGGGAAAATGCCGCCGTCTGGAGTCACCGGGAAAAAAGTAGGGATGAGTTTAACAGAAAAGAAATCGGAAAAAGAAAATTTGTCTCCGAAATCCATTCGAAAATTATTATCGAGGAAAGGGATCAAAAATTCTACTACAATTTCCGACTCGAGTGCCAACGCTGCACTGGAAGTGGCCGAACTTCAAGAATTGGATATTGACATCCGAGCCGAAATTAAAAGACTCCAACATTTGAGAAAATTGCTGGATGCCAAAACAAAAAGGATTATGGTCAAGGATTTGGCGGGAAACGAGTTAGAACTAAATTTGAATGACCGTCCAGGGAAAAAGTACAAAAATCCCAATCAGAATCCAGATTTAGTTGAACAAAATTATTATGAAGATCCTGATAACCCCGTTGACCCGACCCCAGGTGACCTTGACATGAGTGAAGAAGAAGAAAGACTATGGAAAATTGTGGCCATTGGAAAATCCAAAGCAAAAGTTGGAAAATTGAAGGACAAAAATATGAAGGCGATTCAATCTTCCGGAAATCCGCAATCGGGTGAGAGGTGCACCGATTTCCGTGCCAAATCCGGGAGTAGCGGGAAATCCAAAAATCTGTCGACTGCTCCTGTATACAAAGAAAAGGAATCTTTGGAAGAAACATTCAAGGATGAAGATTTGATTCAGTGGCTCCGTCAAGTGGCTCATGTTAAAAAGAAAGTGGAGGCAACGACCGGAAGACCCGGAAGTGACAAAGGAAAAATGACCGATTTGAATGAAGAAATTGAACAGATTTTGGTGAACGATGAAAAAGCACTGGAGAATGTTTACAATCAAAATGGGAATTTAAACCCAAAAGTTGGGAACAAAAAATCCGGGAGTAAGGGAAAATCTAGTGGAGGTCAAATCCGAGTGCCTGGCGGGAAGAATTCTCAAAATAATCTAACAATCTCTTATTCAAAAGGAGTCCGGTCGACACGGACTCCTTTTCTATTGGGTAAGAAACAAAGTGGCATGTCAAAAGGAGGTGAACGTAAATTTTCAGCTAGTCTGAAAACTAATGGGAATGCAAAAGGATCTTTTCGGACATTCGGTGGGAAGAATTCAAAATATGCGTCTAAGACCCGGGCAGGGAGTGGAAAAATTTTGGAAGTGATTCACAAAACTGGGAAATCGATTGAAGAAAGAGTGTCCAGCGTTTCTTTGGGCAAAATGGATGGAATGAGTCACGAGGACGACGGAGGAGTAGAAATGGAGAGAAGCAGTTCTCTAACAGTTCTGGGTCAAATCCTAGAATCAACAGCAACAACAAATTCTTCCAGTGGAGGCCTCAAAACTTCCATGTCATCCCGAGATTTTGGAGGTGATTTTGAAGATGTAGGGTCAAGAGTCATCGAAAAAAATGTGACAGTTCGACAACCCGAGATTCGGAAACTTATTAAAAGTGTGAAGCCAACTGAGTTGAGACAAAACAAATTTTCAAAGAAAAATAATGCAGGAGTAGATTCAAAGATAGTAAGTCGAATGGGGAGGGGGAAAGGTCAAGGGAATCCAATGGACAAGAAAGGGATCAGTCCTGATAGAAAGGAAGGTCAGAAGGGACAGGAAAAGACGGCTGTTACTGTTCTACTGGGAGCTAGTAAAAGGAAGGACGATGACGAGGAGTCCGATATTCCAACTCCTTTTCGGATGATGAATGGAACTTAATAAATCAATAAATATTCTAAGGAAAAACTGGTTTTTGAAATTAAATAAATTGGGAATGGAAAAAATACGATTTAAAACTGACGTCGAGTAAATTAAAACGTTTTCATTTTTTTTATATCAATGTATTTTATTTTTGTGTAAGAAATTTTAGACATTAATGAGGAGTGAAATCGTGTTGTAAAAACTGAGTCCCATGACTGTAATGTAGGTAGTTCGCTTGACTACAAAGTAACTCCCGATTTGGACAGACATTACGGGTAACGAGGTCAGGATCGCTTTCTGTGTCCTTTTTTCCATTTCCTGGTTGATCTGACCTAGAAGCAAATTCCTTCTCATTGTAAGGATTTGAGCAGGGATTTCCGCTGCTGGGGTAAACATATTGATGAAAAGGACATTGCACCCAACAAACGGGGAAATGAATTGACTATATATCTTGAAAGGGATTTTCCCGAATAATCGGACTAATCCGAATGCAGCTACAATTGAAAGAAAAACGAAGGTAAATAGCATTGTTGGGAGACCACTTTTTCCAAGTCCATTTTCAAATAGGCGGGAGAGGAGAAGCCATCTTCTGTATCTTGTGACCCGCTTTTCAAAATCCAGTTTCAAATCTCTATATCAAAGTAGTACAAATAATTGTAATAAAAACGGGAAGCCTTCATTTCCAGGAAAGTTCGTAGTCAAACAATTCGAACTGACCAGTATTAATTTGTACTTACCGCCCTTCAATCTCGACAGCCTGCCTCATTGTCTCGATAAATAAGATGATGGTTGAGCAGTAAAAATGTAAAGCTGTCCAGAATGGTCCAGAGTACAGTGTGAAAAGAATGACAAAAGTCCAGTAGCTCCAGCTCGACTTGTATTCCTGCGGAAGGATGGAGAAGTAAAAGATTGGTTTGCTCGGCTGAGAAATTGCATTCATAATCCCGGACAAGTATCGGAAAATGACGAGAAAAGTCATCACGTGAAAAATTGAGTAGTCTCGCTTGATTCCCCTTTCTCCTGCAAGCCAGAAATTAATTTTTTAGTGTACCAGTTAACCAAATCAATTTTGTAAAAATGGGAGTCCTGTACCTTGAAGGTCAAATCTGAATTTGACAAGTTCGTTGCAGAATTTGATGAGGTCTTCATACTTCCTCCATGTATTCCAGTGGAGAAGGAGGAAATTGTAGGAAAGGATGATAAAATTGAGGATCAAGAGTATAGAGGCTAGAGAACGGATAGAGTGCCAAGATTTTGTTTGGGTGGTCCGGTCAATGGCCGAGATGAGTTGGTAAGTCAGAAATAAAACCTGAAGCCCCGTTAGGAGGGGGCCAGTCAAGAGCCAAAGGAGTAACCGAATTTTTCCTCGCGGTGAAAACTTTCCGGTCAAATCCCATTTGAAGGGGATAAAATTGAGTGTCGACAATGCTTTGAAGATTAAACTCAGTTTTGGTAGTGTTGGATTTGTGGGGAGGTTTAAATAGGAAGCCATTTCGTGAGCTGAAGAACTGGCTAAACTAAATAAAAATGGAGAATGTTGAGTTTTTTTTATCAAATGCCGGTCAATGGATTGAGAAACTTCCTTTTAGTTATCGCTAAAGTGGGATCATTTTGGAGGAGACGGAAATAGGAAGGCAAACAATATATCTGTACTACCAGTTTCAACAATGCAAAACGCTCTCATTTGATATTGAATACACATTCTAATAGCTGAGACCAGTTCAAAAGTAGGATAATGATAAAGTTAAATATTATTTTGCTATTATTTTGAAGGAGTAACAAAAAATTGAGAATAATGATATGGTTGGTTGCATAACTTGCCAGCTATTATCTATCGGGTAAAATAATGGGCAAAAAGATTATTTACGAAAGTATTTATGAAAAAGTTCGAGGTATATATTGTATGTAGTATTGATTCAATACTATTGAAGGTATTGGAGAGGTCATTATGAACCTGTGCTCGGGACACATTGGGACGGAGGGTCGAGGGTCATACGTTTAAAATAAACAAAGGATTTCATATATGACAATCGTCTGAAAAATGTAATGTAATTTAAACCGGAGTCATCTGAGGGAACCAATAGAAAAAGATGGACTAATAGTAAGGACTCATGTTTATTCACTACTTGCTCTCTATATAGTACTATATTTTGTAACCCACCAAGAAAACCTTGAATTTGAGTGATATAAATAGAACGAGACTGCGGGTGGTCAGCCCTAAATTATCATTATTCCTCTGGAATATTCCTTTGCGTTTTATCCAACGACAATTGAAGCCTTTGGTAAATCAAATGACTCTAACATTGCCCCAATAATCCTTGTTCAAAGTATGAAGAGCGAGCAAGGATTATTGGGGCAATGTTAGAGTAATTTGTTTTACCAAATACCTCAATTATCTTTTTCAATCAAACTGAGGGTGTCCTTCGGGTTGTTCACAAGTGTGTGTGTGTGTGTCACAACTAAGGGGACAAGAGACGAGAAATTTGTATCATCACGATTAAATTGAGTTCAGTAAGAGCCAGTAAAGTGAATAAACTTTTGGTACTCCTGTAGTATGTGAACCCGGTGATCCCATTTTTTTACAGTACTGTAGCATGTGATCCCAACTCTTGTATCTGACCGTAGTATGTGATCCTTACATTTTTATGTCTCAATTTGTATGCAACCGCAATTTGGATATGCTTACATGTAAAATGATGTATGTGTTAAAACGCATGAATTATACATATGTATTTAATGAGTATAGCCAAGGAAATGGAGAAAAACATATTCCACACAACTCTATAATTATAAAATTTATTTTTAAAAGTATGTCAAATGACAAACACATAAAAAGCATAAACAAAAACACATAAAATTATGGTTATTCGTCATTATCATCAATTGCAAAAGAAACTTGTAGGTAAATCACGCAACAAGCATTTAAATGTGTCTGTTGGATTAAGACTTCTCCACCACTCCTCAATTAACTTTTCCTTCAATAAATTTTGAGCTCCTCTCGTTTTGATGCTATATTTGACCTTGACATGTCTCCAGACGGACTCA
>WJFB01004268.1:0-10559 GCA_009870185.1 Pygmarrhopalites habei | reverse complement strand
AAGTGTTCAATTGATCTATTAATGAAAGTCCCTTTAAGACTAATTAACAAAATTTGTCTAAATAATTGTGTTGAGAGATTGTAATAATAGTAAGTATGTTGACTGTTTTAATTTTAGTTTGTATATTTACTTACGCCGGATACTATACTGTCTAGTAAGTATACAAACTGCCTAGACAGTATACAAACTAACTAGTCAGTATATATACCGGCCAGACAGTTTATAAACTGACTAGGCAGTATGCATACTAACTGGAGTAAGGATACTGCCTACAACATATGCATAAAATAATTTTTCCGTAGTTTTACTTGGTTAAACCGCAACTTTGCAAAGGCCACGAGGGGATTTTTCTTGGATCTGAAATAAGAATTTAGAATTTAACGTCATGGAACTTGATCCAGAGACAAGTACAAACCACATTTATCATTGTAATTTTCGATTCCGAAAACGTCTGTTTGAGTTGGCCAGACCTGAAAAGGGTTCTCGACGTTCATCCAATTACAGGGAGTTTTCAGAAAAAGTTCTTATAGATTACGACGGATCGGTGTCTGCTAGAGCTCTCCTTTACCTAATTAGAGATACCTTATTACGGTCATCATCAGAACTCGCACTGGAGCATAAATGTCTCCCTTTGCCGTTTACTTTTTCTATTTTATTCATATACGGTGAGTTATGAAAAATAAACAAACATTAATTAAATTATTGATACATCTTTCTTATCTGTTAGAGTATTTGTAATACAAACTTTTTGCTTTCCTTGATACTAAATTTGCAGATAATGTTGGTTGGAGCACAGAATTAGTGAAAAAAGAACTCAATTTTCTACGGGCTTGGCAAGATGCTACGTGGTCCAAGTTTGGTCTTGATTTCCCAGTAATTTTGTCAAGTTTAGAAGCTAGTCTTTTATCCGTGACTGAAGATGTAGGAACATCAGATGAAGTGAACAAAATAAGTCTATGGAGAGTAATTAGTGCTTCACAAAAGGATGATTTGACAGTTGATGGTACGATGTCATCTGATTTACCTCTACCATTTGACTTGTCATTGAATTCCCACCTAGTCTCCATAGCTGACAACATCAAGACACTGACTTGTCGAAAAGACTTTTTACTCCAAATGAGACAAAATCTAGTTGTGTCTATAGGACATGGATTGAGTGTAAAAAAAATTATAACTGCAGAGAATCAGACATCTATGGCAATCAAAATGTTTTCCTTAATGTCCTTGGGACGAGGGGCTCAGTTAGCGGAACAAATGGTTTTTGTGACACATATTCAAGGGATAAAATTTACTCGACCTCTTATGGACTTGGCACAGACAGACTTACAAGACTATTTGAAGTGCATAGAATGGGACAAAACTAGTCCGTCCTCTGATATGATGTCCTCTTCCCTTTTGGTTGTTGATCAATCTCCGTTGAAGAAAAAAGTGGTACAGGAAAGAACTATCGAGTCTCAATGTGAGGAATTTATCGTCGACTTGCAAAAAAACTATCCATCTACTGTACCTACATTAACCCGTATTGGATCAAAACTGCAACCAAGCTCTCCGTCCAGTCATCTTGTGATAAACAATGAAGGTGACAACACCAGGATCACCAACCATTCCACGTGCTCTTTCTGCAAGGTAAATTTTACAGAAAATATAATGACGAACAATGTATATGTAAGTACGTACCTACTAGTGTATATGAAGTGTGGGAAAATATCAGGCAATTTTTTTTACATTTCTTTCTCAATTTTATCCATCAAAAAATGATGGAATTACTTCATTCAATCTTCTGAATAAATAATGTGTTGATATCGATTTTTTACTCATCCCAATGTATTTGACCTTTCAGACAGGAATACTAACCGTGTGTGCACGTTTGTTTGTTCCTACAACTTGTTAGAATAAAAAAACGTGTACACGACGACTCAAACATTTTACGATATTGTGCATTCGTGTTCAAGTGCACATACAAAATTCTCCATAATATGTAGTACTTACATAGTAAGGACGACTAGGGTTATTTATTGTTTTTTTCTTCATGTTCACAGAAAAACCAAGAGACTGGTACAGGCACATTTGGACTGTGTTATGGATGTACGAATATTCTCAGAGATATGGTAAATTTTCATTTCAATTCCCTACCGTCATTTTTGCCACTTCGTCCTGTAGTAAGTCCTACCATGTCTTACCTTCCCTGCTTGTTTCTTGTTGACTGTGGCAAGTTCCGAACCAGCATCGTACCCAGTCCTACAACGGTATGTAGGGCTCAAAGCTGCAATGTAAATAAAGTGTTCCATGTATTATTTCACGAGTCCCAAGACTCTCGTGGAGCTATGTACTAGCCTTCGGAACGCTTTTACAAGACAAGATTGACAGTAACGTAATGTATTTATATATATATTTCAGAAAGATCAATCTCTTTTCATGAAGCTTATCCACCAGCCTTGAAAATGTACCTCAACAGTTTTGCTTGTCTCATCTCTTTTGCCGGTTGGAAGTGGATGAAAGTATCTGTGGGAAGTGGATGAACCGTATCCGACTATATGAAAGAGATGAATAAGTGCAACACGTCCAACTTGTAGTACTTTGTTTTTTTTCAACGTGCAGCAACAAGAACGAAACATAATTTTATTGTCTTTTCAGCTTGAAAAGAGAGACATAAAAATTGTCTTTACAATAAACCAATAATTTGTCTTTTTTATGAGTACATCAAATAAACAATCTTTCTGTGCATTTTTTTCCTCTCTCTCTCTCTCTTTCTCTCACAAGTATTTGTAGAATAATCTATTAGAGTCTATCTATAATATTTTTCTTAATATATATTATATTCATATATGCATGTTTATTTATATTTGGTAGTATAACAACTACGGTGGTATGTAACGTCATAATAAGAAGCATTTTTTATCAATCCCCTCGTTATTGAATTGTGACGGCACGAATCAGAGGCAACTAAAAAATTTACAAATTTCATTCTAATAAAGACTGATGTTCATTTACATCATTGGGAATCTATAATGAATTTTTTGCGCATATAATGTGTCCGCTGTATTATCCATTCTTTTACATTTCCTTGCATACTGATCAATGCCATACAGACAGTACAGGATTATTTAATATAATGTATTGCATTGAATAATGTGCTCAATAATTGTAGTGGTAGTGGTACTGTTTCACAGCAGTGAGTTCTTGTCTTCTTTGTTTCTTCCCCTTCACACTTTTTTTTGTCTTGAATCATAAGGTTAGAAAAAAAGTCATTTTTCACAGTATCTTGACCAGCAAGTTAACGAAACTGCTGTGATGGAATATCTATCATGTCATTTCAAAGGGAGCTCATCACAGAAAAAAATTGATTCTCTTTTGGTTTGTTAGTAAAGTCAAATAGTCTTAGGGTTGAGGAAGAAAAGGTATATATCATAGTAATATAGGTATGATTAAAGGTGTGTGTGTGTGTAAAGGGAAGTGTAGTAGGTTGTTGATTCTAATGATAGCAGAACAGACTGCCAGTTCATTATAAGAAGAAAAAAATACTTTCAACAAATGTGATCTTTAGATGTCTGAAACCCCATGCACAATCCACATTTACTTAGATTAGAAGGTACATGCATGGCATATACCTACTTGAGTTAACTTAATTTAAATGGTTGGTAATTACGCAGGGCATAACCACCACTATGCTTAATAAAGTTCCTAAATGGAATAATAATACTTAATTAAAATTAATTAAAATGACAAAGGGTTGTACTGCTGCCGCTTATACATTCACCATCTACAATTTTGTGTTTGTGTGTGTATTCATATTTTGTATAAACTGGAGACTAGCATAATGTTTTTTTCAGAAAGAGCATAAAATTAGCTTTAAAAAAATAATCGTAAAAGATCATCTCATGCTCACAGTTGTCATCATATTACCTTGCAAGGTACTACAGGACACTTTAAGATACATTAGTAATGATTCCATTACCATGTTTTCCAATCTGTCCAACTGATTCTCAGAACAACAAACAATTAAATACATGTTGTTATTATTATATTTATACTACATATAGGTGGTAATGATAATAATAGCAAATGTACATTATTTAGAGGACTCCTTTTGCGACAATGTAAATATTTGTATGTCTTCTTATCAAATTATAAAACTCAAATTATATATTTTTTAAAAAGATATTATATGAAATAAATAATTACGTACAAGCTGTTGTCGTCACAGGCAAGACTTTCCGAAGAAAGATCTCTCCACTTTGTGAGAACAAGTGACGTTTTACAAGATGTGAACAATACAATGATAAGCTAAACATTTTGTACATAATTTCTTTGATGAAGTAATATATACACATAGAACATTAAACAATTCAAAGAACGTATACATAATAATATAATGTAATCAATTTCAAGTTCAGGATCATAATCTTGATCTGAACGAGGATCAAACTACCCCTACAAAAAATTTGGAAACATAAAGTCGTCAAGAGAAAGTATTTAAGAGTTTTTGTGTCATCATCATTGATGGGCAATCTCCACTTTCCCCATCCTGTAATTTTCTTGTTGGTAGTGGAATTAAGGCTCATTTTTTGACGTACCTTTTACCTTTTTACATACAATCTTTTATATAGTAACTATGTTATATATAACAGTAAGATAGTCCAGTATATATGGGTATAGGCATTTAATACCGAAGAGAAATTACAAACAGAACTGGAGTAATGAAGTAACTTAAAATAATAATTAAATATAAAGCTGATAAATGATTATGTTCAGAGTACATTCAAATACAAAAAATGAGCACTGAATCATTGACTATACAATTTCAAATGTTGTCAAAAAATTTCCCAACAGAAAACTTGTACCTTGTATGAGAAAACTGGCTTTCAAAACTGTTAATCAATATGAACAAATTGTGTGTACGTTGAAATGTGCACTGTTCCTCTTTGTCAAAAAAGTTCTATGTCGTTCACAAAGTCGATATGTAATGTCTGCTTTCAGTTGTAACTAATTTTGCCAGATGAAGGTTCATGAGGAAAAATATGCAATTTTATTTGTAAAGTAGTGCTGCATAAGTATATATAGAGATAAAGGAGAGCTGGATGAAGGATTTGAATTTTAAAAAAAAACAATTCCATGAGAAAATCGAGACGAAAACGCACATGATTCACTGTCTGACACAACAGTTGATATTACGCTAATTACTAGCTCGAGATTCCTCATCAATCATCAGTTTCAACCCAGTCGGATGAGGCCCAAGCAGGCATTTTCGTTTCAAACCCCCAGCCTGGTCCCTAAAATTTTTTGTGATTACAATACATTCATTATTAGACGACATAATATTAAATGTACTTGTGGTATGTTTTTGCACAGAATTGTAGTTCTCACCTTATAAGTCAGCGCATGAAGATACATGACTAAATCTTTCGGTTTAGGATCCCTATACCGTACTTTACATTCATAGCAATGGGGGTCATAGGTCATTAGGTCCGACTTGAAAGCCAATGGATCGTTAGAAGAGTTAGAGCTGTTCGTCGTCGTCGTACTACTACCACTGCTACTGGACGATGAAGGAGTACAAGTATCCCCCATGGAATTAACATTCTGAGTACAATTTGGAACAGAGGACGACAAGTTGGGACTCGTACTACTATTCACTGAGGAGGATGACTCATCATCACACGTCTGTGTCCCAACAGTCACTTTCCCGGGAGGAGAAATTTCAGCGAGTCCCTCTGTTTGCGCTATCGACGACACGGTAGTAGCAGTCGTGGACAGTGGCGATGACGAAGACGACGGATGTGGCATCTCCAGACAACCATGGCCAAGTTGAGAGAAGGAAGTGCTACTGCCACTATTGCCTTGGTCCACAATGTCCAGGGATTTATCACTTTTCAAAGCATCCGTATCACTTGACTGACCACTAGACTGATTGTCTTCCTGGGCTGGCATGATCGGGGGTCCAAAAATATCCCCTGATGGTCCACCAGACTCTTCCCCCTCTATCCCTAGCCAGTTTTCTGCATTATGAATAGAAATCAAATCAGCGATCAGCTGCTCGTCCGACTTCCCTATAAGGCCACCTTTGCCTTTCTCCGCCCCGAACACTGTGTGATTGTATAATGGGTCGTTCACAATTGGATATCCTGTCAAAGAGGAAAAAAAATTATTGTACACACACTCACAACTACAGAACACTCCAACTCAATTCCATGTTATCCACGTTCACTCAAATTGCATCATAAATTTAATCATTCATATTAACTGTCTCTCTCTCTTTCCTCCAGACATTGCTGCCCTGCGAGGAAAATGAAGCATACTAAATAACTATCTCGTCCAAATTTCAACCTGATACTCTCACCCACTCTACCCTCAAGCCTATAACACTCTAAATAGATTTCCTTTTCACAAATTTATCAATCCTCTCCCTCCTCTACAGTCGAAGTAGGTTGTAAACATGAATACAGAAGGCAAAATTTTCCAATTTAAGGAAAATCTTCAAGACATTCATTCATTACTATAATCCGTCAGTATCGAATTGGAAGTTCAATTCAGCTCAAAATCTAGTTTGCACAACACGCATGAAACACACAAAGAAAGAGAGAGAGAGAGAGAGAGGAATTGATACAGAACAGAGTACATGTAAAAGAATTTAATAATGAGGGAACCATTAGATCGTTTAAATGTAATTCCTGAACACTTTATCTGACTCTCATCTGCTATTTAAGTTAATTATGCTGCCGCTGCTCTATTTTGGCCTCTTTTGTCACACACATCCCTTAGCAGTCTAACTGTTGTACGCATCATTCCTTATCACTCCATATCCCAGCCAAAATTAAGGTTGAAACTTATAATTCATGTCACTCAAAGTTTGAAATAATGCAAAGTCTTTATCCACATTTGTATTTATAAACGGGAACAAAAAAAATGTCACGTGAACCAGGTTCCCAGACACACACACGTCTCTCTCTCTCTTTGTGGCGGTTGGGCGGTTTGTGGTTCCAAGTACCACTCAACCCCCGCCAGTCGCACTTGACTTCTACTAACTGTTACACACAAAAACAAATTATAATGCACTGGATTATGTGTAGGTAAAGCTGTCGTCTGTGCAAAGAGCTCCAGTCAAGAAGAATGGGACCTTAGGAGAGAGAGAGAGAGAGAAAGAGAAGAACGGCGCGACAGAGCAGCGACATTAGTCAGAAAAGACCTCATTTGTATGTGCGTACATACAGACTTTGGCTCTAATTGATGAGCCGCTATATAAACGCATTACTCCGTGCAACTTCCATGATGTCAGCTTAAGTCAACAATATATATTAGTAAGCCAAACCCCAAAAGTCACCGAATTTATTCCCCAAAAAACATGGTTCGGTCAATGTTAAAGGCATAGGGACAATTCTGTGTCACTGTACCGTCAATTCGTCCACGAGTCACATGTACACTCTATTTGTCAACTACCATTAGAAAACATGACTATAGACATTCATCTATACACAAGTTGACACAATATGTCTACTCCCCCTGAACCCAATATATTGTTTTGGACAATAACCATGTGTCAAAGCTCCTTCTAGCCAATTTCAACTGTCGTTTTTCAAGAAACTCTACAACATTCAAAGACTTTAATATGAGATACTCAGTCAAAAAGTGAAATAAAAATTTAACTAAAAATAGGTTGACTCCAACTATACTTCAATTTCAAAGTGTGAGCAATAAATCACAATTAACTTACCCAGGTATTGAAGATGAACTCTAATTTGATGCATTCGCCCAGTCCGTGGCCTAGAAAAAAGTGAGCAATTAAATTTTGTTATTAATTCGTGAACATAGGACCATCATCAGTCGTATTTAAATGCATACAGTATATTCGTTGCAGAATATGACCATCACTTTCAGTGATGTATGAAAAACTACATGTCACCCTCAAAAACTGATTGCAACGAACGTTGAAAAGTAAACTTAATAAGATTGTACAACAAAATATTTAACAATAAATTTTTTAACATTAAAAATGGATAGTAATTTTACCTGGCAATCACCACACTAGTTTTCCCATTATAACTCAGCCTCTTAAAAATTGTTCGGCAATCTTTTCCATCCTTGGAGACTTTGCACACTCCAATTTTATAGCTGACCACCTCAATGGCTTCACAACACTCTATCTCTTCCCTGAAAAAATAAAACCAAATTTAACAAAAGTTACATTTCGAACAACAACATTTTCCTAGTCGACCTTGATGTATGCTTCTCAACAACAAACCAACTTTTAAATAAATAAATAGATTTACTAGTGTTGTCCTCAATTTACATTAATTTGATAATATGCACATGAGTACTAGTCTGACGATACAATGACATTAATATTCGTGGAAGGGAGAAACCCTAGTAACCTCCATTCGAATGGATGCATTCATCAATTAAACCAAGTCAACGAGTGACTCTTCTTCGGAAACGAAGAGAGATAGAGAGGCTCTACAATATGCATGCATCCCATTGTCCGCAATCAGAGAGGCTCTAAATTAGTTGCAACTCCCTAGTGTGTGGTTTCCTAAAAGCATTTTCACATTCTAAAGTGTGGAGGACAGAGCTAAAATGTCAATTTAATTCTCGTCAATCAATAATAGTGACAAGTTCAAATCGTTCATGATTGTTTCTTTAAGTAAATCACTCTTGTACACTTACATATACACATTAATACAATTTAATTATTCGTCCCCTGTTTTACATATATAATAGCCATACATTTCTAGATCAGTTGTTTTTCATTCACAAAAATAGTCATCTTTACTATAAAAAAATTAACTAATGTTCCTACTTCCAAGTATTAGGAGAATTCTCATTGTTGCACATAATGTCACAATTTAATTGATATTTGATGTATGTTTGAATTGAGTACTAATTCATGTCCCTACAATTGCTCTTGACTTTACTTTCTCTATGTAGTTTCTACTTGAAACTATGAACATGGAATGTGGAACAATGACAGGGGAGAAAAAGTTTGTTCTAAAGTTACTTTCCACAAATTCAATCCGATTGAAAGGACATGAGGATAAGAGTTGTTGACGGAAACCCAGTAAGGGTTAAAAATAGGTCACACACTCGTACACAACGACTCGTAAATCAATGACAATTAAAATAAAAATACACTGAAGTAGTAGGTCACTCTTTTGATTTGACTTTCCCCTTGTGCATATCATCGAGGACATTTTTGACAATTTTACACACGTACGTATGGTACAATCAGATTAAACTGGTTTAAAGTACTTACTCGGGAAATTCTCCCTCCACACGGCACACATACTCTTTGGCGACCTGACGATTCCTTATTTGTTGTTCCATTTCCCGGGCTTTCTTCGGGCTCCGACCAAAAAGGAGAAGGCCTGATCTAAAATTGTCAACAGGGACGGATGTAAGAAAGGAAAAACGTTATTAGTACATTGTCATGTACGAGTTTTACGGTAAGAATAGTAAGGAAAGGTATGATTGCAAAAAATTAATAATTTCAATTTTTTACTCACGTGAGTCGATCAAGTCGGTGGATTGTCCGCAAATTTTTCAACTGGTATTCTTTTGCAAGGATAAACACCACAGTATTATGACGATATCTCCCACATGGATGAACCTAGAATGGGCCGGGGAAAAATCGATTCATTATCAATGCAGTACTCATCCATCATCATCATATGAAGCCACTCACACACACACAAACACACAACTTAAAACCCCAAACTTTACGTCTCTCTCTCGCTTTTCTTTCAACAAAATCCAGTGGACATCATTCATTCGTAATCATCATTCTCACCAAGTGTCGCACTACATAAGCCAGCAAACTATTTTACTATCAACCGAGTACACATTTTCCATCCCTCATCACCCGTCTCCATCGCTTACACACAACACCCTTCACAGCACCCAATTATTTCACTCACCACTTTCCCCACAGATCATCCTCACGTTACACACTCCTCCCTCCTCAACTCGACACAACTCAAAATAAAGAGTGTAGCGCATTGAACACAAAACCCCCTCCACTTCTCTAGACACTAGTCTAGTCGTCAATATCCTCAGGAAAATTCTAAAATATTGAAAATACCGTATTTCCTCTAATAGAAGGCGGCATTCTGATAGAGAGCGGGTCCCTATTAGAAGGCGGGGTGAATAGAGGTGCAAATAAATACAAGGCGGGTCACCAATAGAAGGCGGGAGTACATGGCGCAATATAATACATTATATTATATGTTAAATATGAAGAACTGGAAAAACTTAATTTTAGACTTTCCAAGTATGAGGTCAGTGAAGGACACATGATAAGGAAAAAATATTCCCTTCAAGCCCACAAAAAAAGGCTTAGTGGACCTTCGTTGAAGCCTATAAGACATGCACGGCTATTTTAGTAACCTTAATGCAAACAAAAGACATGAAGGCTACATAGGCTCACTCAGTCATTGTCAATCATTGTACTTCAAAGCATTTTTTAAAGCACGAGAAATCAACTCACTTCCCCATATTTTATAATTTTTACAATTTTCAATTTACAAATTAACTACAAATATGCGTAATTTACAAACAAATTTAAATTAGAA
>WJFB01004267.1:0-10563 GCA_009870185.1 Pygmarrhopalites habei | reverse complement strand
ATTCTTCAGAGCATGAGGGATGGGTGGAAGGCCTTGTAAAGACCATCATTAGAATGAGAGAAAGGCCGCTCACATTTTTCGAATGTGGACGGCCTTGCATGAAAGGCCCTGTTGAAGAGGCAGAGTGGTGAGCCTTGAAAAATTGCTATCAAAAATAGTCCTCTGAGGGAGGGTCACTTTTCACTAAAAAAATCATATGTCAAGAATCCTTCGACCGATTTTGCTCAAAATCAATAGGGGTCGTCCCAATGAGTCACACTATCGCTCTGCCAAATTTGGTCAAAATCGATGAATATTTGTGGGCTGTATCGTGTTCACAACGTTTTTATTTTGGACCCCTAGAAAGTTGTAGCATGAAATGTGAACGGCCTTGCATGAGAGGGCCGGGCCCTTCCTAGGGGGCCTTGTGAAGGGCCTTGACCAATTTCCGAAAAAAATTGTCCCCTGGGGGAGGGTCCTTTTTTAGTAAAAAGATAATAGCTCAGAAACCCCTTGACCGATTTGGCTCAAAATCAATAGGGGTCGTCGCCAATAGTCACTCTACCACTCTGCCAAATTTGGTCAAAATCGGTGAATATTTGTGGGCTGTTCACAACGTTTTTATTTTGGACCACTAGAAGTGACCACAAGAAACTACATTCGCCTTCCAAAAGGCTCACTTCGTGATTATAAAGTTTAGGGATAACGTAATCGTTGAATTGTGCTTTGCCAATTCTACAATTTGAAATCATTTGGGAACTTGGAAGGTGGGAGAAAGACGGGTTAAATCCCATGCTGGAGAAATGAGAAATCCCTACAATTTGAGAGTCAAGTGAAGAGGAAAGAGAGAGAAGTGACATGCGGTTGTAAAATGAATATTTACAACCCTCAACACTGAGATCAAGTTGGGGTATCGTAACTCAAAGAGTGTCGTCCCAGATAAAAGTGTGTAGCCCTTACTTAAACCCCGGGTGTACAGAAAGTGTGGACAGCTGAGTTCCATTCTTCATTACATACATAGCTTTAGCCTTTAGCTTCCCTTTTAACGAATTAAATGAGAAGACGAAGAGTGTCGAGGCTGAGCTGGTGCGAAGGTGAGAGCTTGTGTTCATCCTGAAGCGTCTCAACTCAACTTGAAATTGAAGCCTTTGCCTCATAATTTACTGACTGTATTAAAGAGAGAAGGGAGGGAAAGGGGATATTATCATTTCAACCAGTTGTTCAGAAATCGGAGATTAATTGGCAAGCAATAAATTTTTAATGTGTGACTAATCTATGACCTGTAATTAATCCACCCTTATATGCGTTGAACATTTTCTCTCCTCATGTCCTTTTCTACATTGAGTGTGTGTGTGTGGAGAGAGAGAGAGAGAGAAGTTTAGTCTTTTGATGGCAACCTATTTTCTCCTTAAAAACTCTTTTAATCCTTCATAAATGGGAGTCATGATGATGATGAGGGTTAAAGATTTTTAAAAATCCATCTCAATGACCTCTCCCTCATTATGTAATGTACACACGAGTATTTTTTTAAAAAATGAGGCGAGGAGAATTAAAGAATGAGAGTACAAAAACCAAATTCAGTAGCCTCCGGAAAGTTTTTTCCTCTTTTCCCATCGTTTAAACAGAGAGCGTATCTGTCTCCCCGTGTGTGTGTGTGTGTGTGTGTCTGGGCTATTGGACTTTAATTCATTCATTAATATCCATTTACGTCCGCTAAAAAACAATTGACAAGACAAAAATTTGTGTACCTACCATACGTTCAAAACTGACTTAGTGTAGTTGATAAAAATCTTTTGAGAGAGAGAGAGAGGAAGAGAGGGGAAAAAATTTGCCTCAAGATTTTGCTCAGCCCCGATTAGGATAAGGATCAAACGGGAGGATGAAGATTGGGTAATTCTTATTAATGATGATAAAATTACCGCTTCCCATACGTAATCACAGAAGGGATGTTTGGAGTTGGCTAATAATAATATGAAATCAAAGCATCATACTCAGCTAGTATAGCAGAGAGTATAGTATGTGCGTGCGTGTGGATTATACTTAAATATCGTTGGTTATAAACGTGTGTACATAAAAATTGAATAAGTTTTCTCTCCTCCTCCTCCTCTTCCTCTATTATCTTTGTCTATTACAATGCAGTACAGTAGTCAAAAGCAGGGAGGAAGGATTAAGCATGGTGGAACTCATAAATAAAAAAATATGTATAAAAAACAAGAAATAATAACAGAATGGAAATTACAGCCTCTAAATTAACCCAAGCTATTAGCCTCATATTGTATGAGGAGGAGGAGGGAGGGAGAGGAGGTAGAGCAAAAAAAATAGAGAGAGAAAATGTAATTGCATGCATAATATATTCAGCATCATTTTAAACTCTTTTCTTTTGTATTTTCCACTGAGGAGACTTTGAACAAGGCATTTAGAAGCATTGAGAGAGAATTTTGAAGTTTCTTTTTTTAATACAACATTTAGCATACAATTTTTTACACGTTATTTTAGTTGAGGAGTGCGAGTGTGTGTGTGTGTGTGAAAAGATGGATGCAGTCTAAATAAATAAATGTACAACTAATAAAAGAGACTAAAATCTTTAGAAACTAAGTAAATTTTTTGTAATTGTGATTGTACATTTGTAATGGAGATGGGCTGAAAAGAAATAGATGTGTGTGTTTACTTTTAAACGTAGGATGCTCTATATATTACATGGATGATAGAGAGAGGAGGAGAGGAGAAGAGGCTGGTTGGGAATCATCATCATTAAATGTCGATATGAATAATGGGACATTAAATGGTAGGCCCGCCACATATAATTTGTTCACATTGCTATTCATTGTTCGCCCTTTGGGATTTTATCTCTGATTAGCCAACCTATTATTTGATTCTGCTAATTATCTGAATTGCCAACTGTGATACACAGTTGGGAGATTTAACTTTCCAGCCATCATCATCAACATCATCATGCTATCGGCATTCAGAGTTATACTTTCCTGATCTCAATCGTGTATCAATTCATCTCTCTTCATCTCTCCCCTTCCCTGCTATTGAACTGTCTACTCTTGCAAAGTCTACCTTCATCTTCCTCTGGCCTTTGTACAACTACAACTAGTCAACATGTACTGTACAAAAGAGAAAGAGAGGGAGAGGGACTATATCAGACTGATATAAAAGAAAGATTGGGAGAAGCTGAGGATCAGTCAGACAAATATTCCTACACGCACACACACACATCCACACACAGTCAGTCAGTAAGACAAGACAAGAACAAGACAACTCATCTGATTTGCTCGTTACCTGAGCTAAATTCCTTTCGACAGTCAATCTCCCCTCTCTCTCTTATTCTTCTCCACCCATCGATTATTATTACAAGAGCTCAGAGAAAATACAAGAGCTCACAACAAAAAACTGATCCTCTTCTTGGTATTAATTTATTGTCATTCCTCCCCGTCAAAATTGTATTTTTAGAGTACGATGGATTTAACCGCTTGAGTATATGCAAAAAATTCTATTATAATGATCGTCTCTTCTAAAGAGTTTGCAGTTAATTGCCCTCATTTAATGTATTCACGAAATTCAGTCAGAGCAATTGGTATCCTGAAACTCCCATCAAGCACACTTAAATGCGTATGTGTATCAATTGTAAATTGTCATTACTTAACTGTGATACTCACTTTTCCTTATTTATTTTTCAAATTCGAAAGAGACCGAAAACTTGGAATGAATGTCACAATCTTGTTAACTAGAATCTTGTGAAGATAAAAAATCAAAAAATTTAATTAGTAATATTAGTAAAAACGTCGACCAACAAGAGAGTAATTGAGAACATTCGTGAACTTGAATTTTAATTACAATTTGACAATGTCTACTCTACAGATAAAAATTTGAACACTTTGCAACTGTACAGTTGATGTAGAATTTAAATGCTGATAGTCCTGTGAATGAGTGTGTAGTACATAGTAGTAGTATATTTGATTGTAATCGCAATGTTCTATCAGAAGGTCTATGACTGAACCAACGCCTTGACTGTACAAGGATGTGGATGATGATGGTGGTTGTGATGGTGGCAGAGTTTTGCAAACGTGTCGTCCTGTGTGGGTCAATATTTTATGTCAGCGTCACAGGACTAAACAAACCGAGTCAACCAACACAGAACGCCCTGCCCTGTATGTCTCCCTCTCTCTCTCTCTCAATTTTGATTTGTCTTCATTCTGACTGTCATCTCAAGGTTGAAGAGTTGAGAATATTACTAGTAGAAAAATGATTATCCTCACACTCTCTCTACCTCATGTACTAAATAATGTCCACACATTAATGTATGCTGAGATGTCTAATCCCAACATTTTATATTCTCTCAACTGTGCACAACTCAACAGCACAAAATAGCAATGACCTGAATACTTTAACTGTATATCCCCCTCTCCCTTCTCTCTTTTGTGAAGGGATGGACACATTAAAAAAATCCACGTTGTCATAAACCAACAACACAAAAACACGACCTCCCCCCTCGCTTATTATTCCACACTAAATTCTTTGGCGTATTATATTCGAGAGAGAGAGAGAGAGTTTTTCACAATAATTTTGTGTGTTAAAAAATTAAACGTGAACTCACATCGTAAAAAAATCTTGAACCTCTTCCATGCCAGATATAGTCAACCCCGTTAAATAGTCAACTCTACGCTGTGAAGTATATAATTATAGTCTTTATTATGCAAAAATAATAATAATATTTTGACTACAATTCGCTCTTATTATCAGTGAGTGAGTACTAGGCGTTAAAATATTGACTGTATAATATACATTTCCACGACTCACGAACCAAAATATTTTCCAAAAGAGACACCAATCTTCCACCTCCTCGTCCTCCTCCTCCTCCTCCTCCTCCTCTTCTCCTCCATTTATCCTCCTAAATCGCGCTAATATTATAATACACGTTAATACAGCTAAAAAGTAGAGAGATGAGTTGATATTCTCTCTCTCACCCTTTCTCTCTCTCTCTCTCTCTCTCTCTCGCAACTGTAATTATGATAGGACGCCATGAATAATTTTGCTAGGTTGCAAATCATGAATTTACAATTGCAAAAAAAATAATATTTGACGATAGTCACGATGAACACATTATATTAACAAAACAGTCTATATTATAATATTCATGCATGGTGACTCTTGCCGTTGTGTATGATTCAACTCTCTTCCTTCCCCTTCTCTCTCCCTTCCTCTCTCTCTTTGTGTGTGTGTGTACGGGGCTAATCGAATCCATCTTAGAAAAAAAAACTCTTCAACAAAATTTGCATCTGTCATTATCATACTTTAGACCATGGCCCAGCCCAGGTGATTTACGCTATTAAATTTGACTGTGTGTGCGTGCAGGAACAAAACTTGAGTCGAATTTTCACACGATCCTCTCTCTTCCAAACGTACGTGTGCATCCTGTGTGTGCACACTTGAATGTACTAGACGAGATCATGATTACATAGACATTTTCATAGTCCTTCTCTAAATCTCTAGTCAACACACATCCACACTACACACACGTCCACAGTGCAATGTCCAATAGTCTTTAGTAATCATAATAATAATAATTTTTGCTCATGGCGCTTTACGCATGACAACCAAAAAAATGTTTCTTCTTCTCCTTCTTCTTGTGAGTGACTGAACGTTGAGTGAATAACATGAATGAGCTTTCGGCGATGCTGAAATGACCAAAAAAATTTTTAGTCTTTTCTGCCTCCTCCTTTACTTCTACTACATCCTGTGATTTGTACAAATGCAAAAGAGATACATTTTAGATGCGTGTCAAGAAACATGTGTGTGTGTGTTACGAACCATTTGAACTGTGTCATGTTGATTTTTGAGAGTTCCTTTTCGGAAACTGCATCCCTCCAAAATGCATTGTGTGTGCATTAGGAAGGAAGGACTGCATTTGAATTCTTAAACAGCAGTCTGCACTCAAAGTGCAATGGAGACTTGCATCAGCAGCAACACTCCATATTTTTCTATGAATGGAGAATCCTCATGTATTTATAAGGAAGAGAGAGAGAGACAAGTCAACTGTAATGCACTCGTGTCAGAGCCTCTATCTCTTTCTATGGGCACATTCTACACACACACAATATTGTATATAGGGGAATAATGACGAGGCTCCTCACTTGGACCTGAACTTTAAAAGCTGGGACTCTCAATTCCCAAAGCCGACAATCAAACTGTGTATCTGTATATATACTCTTTCCTCTCAGCTGAGCTATCCCTGTGTGTGTGTGTGTGTGTAGAAGAAGATGAAGAAGAGAGGAACGTTTCCCTTACCTTTGCCACCATATATGGCACAATTCCTCCTTTTTTGACATACAAGCTATATAGGCCAAACAAACTCTAAGTTTTTTTTGTCTAAGACTTTCTTTATAAGGAGACATCAAATTAATGTGGCTTCCCTCTCTGACTCTCTTTTGTGGACTCAGTGCATACACAATACAGTGTGTGTATGTGTGTGAGGAGTGAGTGCACTGTACTTGTACATTACGGAAGAAAATGCATTCATGTGTCAGAGATACGCACACATGGAAAAAAACCCTTGTGTCTTGTGTATTAGAGGGATATATATAGAAAAAGGACCTCACAATACAAATTCCCTTGTTCATCTCAACTCCTCAGCTCTTATTACTTGAGATTTTCCTTGTACAACAACAAGGGATATAAAGTCCAAAGGAGAGAAGGAGAGGTGGATGGAGAGAGGAGCACGTGCCAGTAACGGTGATATTTGTTCACACTTTTAACGGACTCAATAGTATCAGTTTACATTTTGTCGGCACCAAATTTGGCTCTCGGACCCTTTTTTCCTCCATCCATCCATCCCTTTCTCTCCCACTCATCGACTGTGTAAAGGCCGATCTGTTTTTTTTTATCAGAGCTGGGTTAATACAAATCATGTTGTGTACCCACAATTTTTCTACTGTGTGTGTGTGTGAAAGTGATGGGTTTATTTATGGACTGACAAGGGAACTCTCGTCTTTCTTCGGTTACCTTCCCTCACCTCGAATCCTTTCTCCTCCTCCTCCTCTCTTCTCAGTTTTGTCAATGAACCCTTTTCTTGCTATGATGGACCCACCTTGTAATTCACTTGTTATTGACAGGGTCCTTACCCTTTAAACGATGTGAAAAAAATAAACTCACAATTTTTTCAATGAAACCATTTTGCCGCTCTCTTTCTTTCCATCCCTCTTTGTGTACATTTTATGTAGTTACTAGTTATGTCTACAAATTGTTTATCAAATTTTTAAAAAAGAGTTAGAAAGAATTTTTTCTTCTTTGTGATAGTACAATATTTTGGATTTCACAAAAAGTGAATAATGGAATAGTAGAGATGTGGCTGGGAGCAGCAATAAAATTAAGTCTTAATGGCGTTGACTAATGGCAGAGGAGGAAGATGTAAAAAGAGAGAGATTAGACAAAAGAAAACAGTTAAAAGCTAGGCCATTTGCAAATGTAAAGGCCACCATGGAAGATCAAAGGGATTCATTCACTTTTTTATCTCCTCTACTCTCTCTCTCTCTCTCTCTCTATCTTTCTCTCTCCTGATTTTGAGGCAAAAAGCGTGAGCTGTGGTCAGCTCTCCCCTGACTGTCCAAATGTACAGTGGATGTGGATGTTGAACAGATTAATTAATTACCCAGAGAGAGAGAGAGGGAGTGGAGGGAGGGAAGGGAGAGAAGGGGATGGAATCAACCGATTTCACGGCCTGTGTTTCCCAGGGAAGAAAAGCAAGTCCGTTCAAAATGACATAACACTGACAGGAACAAATTTATACAACCAGAGCGCGTCCAGTTGTACTGTACACACATACACACAAATCACAGCATTCGGAAACACGTTCGAGATACATTGACGACTACACACAGCAGCAACCAGCAGACAAGTCTCCCTGTCAGACAGACACAGAGAGAGATTTTGTTGTTTTTGCCAACTTCTCCTCTGTCTCATGTGGAAACCACTCAAAAAAGCACCACCACCATCACCACCACCCACCATGTACATATGCTGTACACTCCATCGGAATGGGAGTATTGGACAAAACATCAATTATTATCACTTTTATCCATTTTACATCCACACACACAGGTTGATCAACTCATTTCATGATGTGCACACAATCAAATATCTAATCACGAACTTCTTCCATCTTCTACTCATTCTTTGCTTCGTGTAGTACAAATGTCCATACATTTGTCCAGCGTTGAGTAAACTTCGTGTAGAAATGTTGAAATTATCCTTGGGGAAAAAACTTGTGCTTAACGATAGTAATTATCAGTTACCACAATTCAACACCTCAATTAAGCTTCTTTAAACAAATGAACATCTCTGTAGGAAAAGACAAATAGAAGAGTTCGCTTTTGAGAATATGAAAATCTCTTAAACTTTAAATCGAATGTCAATTTCAGAAAATTTTTTAGATTGGAATCGAAAGAGTTTCAAATTTGAAACTTTTTCGTTTAACAACCAAATGTCAACCAAAATTATGATACCTTCTTACATCGATTGTACATGTATTAATATTTTTTTAAATCATATTTTTGCATTAGCTTCAAAAAAACTGGCTAAATCCAGACAAGCCTTCCAATTGGCTGAAAACCCAAACTCTAATTCTATTTTGTGTATCTTTTGTGTGTTAACATAGACAGAGCCAGACCGTCCATGAAGTTCAAACGGATGTCTCTCTCTAGTCAGTGTACACATCTGACTTCTATTTAAGCCACACTCTCCAGAATCCTAATGGGCTGTGTGAAACAGGTTCGAATTTGATTTTATCATTTGATAGAGGAGAGATGTCTTTCACTAAACAAACAAACAGCTGGGATTTTTGCTCCTTCTCATCCTCCTCTCTCCTCACTAATTAATGCAAACAATTTCCGAGCAAATTTGTCAAACGGTAAGTTCATGAATCTATTAAAAGTTGTCCCATCCCTCACTCCCCCCATTCCCCACCCTCTCTCTCCACACACACTGTCCACACACACTGTAGTGTTGTGTGTCTCAGTACATTCCTCCTTTTTTTCATACTCATCAGTAAAAACCCATTATTTGGATTTTTATACTGAGATTTTTTCTCTCTCTCCACCTTCATTCTCCTCTTCACCTGGAAGAGCCAGAGGGAGACAACTTTTGTGGCGTTAAAAATTTCAGGATAATTATTCTCATCATCGAAAAAATTGTAGACTCTTCTCCCCCCGTCCATCGCATCCCTTGTTGTGACAGTCCAGGCAGCAACACAAAAGAATATTCATGTTTTTGGTGTGTGTGTGAGTGAGAGAGAGACTGTACGAGTGTGTGGTAGCCAAAGGGGAAGATAGGGGTAAGTAACGCGAGCGTGTGACGGGCACAAGCTACAAGTCAAAGTCGACTCCTTCAACTTGTAATTTTCCACATTTTTAAATATTTAGGTAAAAGATTACATTTTCCTCTATCCATCTAGCCTTTTCCCTGTTCCCCATAGCACACACACACTCAGACAACGGACAAGATTTTAAGGGCATGAACACTACACATTCCTTGACGTTGCTTAAATTATGAGGAGGGGGAAATTATAGACAATATTTTACATGTGTCTGTTTCATTCTGCTGAGAGAGAGAGAGAGAGAGATGGAGGGAATTATGCAATTAATTTGGAAAAAATGTGGAGGAAAAAGTAAACGGAATCTGGTGAGAGAACAATATGGAAATTTTCCATAATTCTTCCCTCTTCTTCTCTCTACTCTCTTTAACAGAGTAATCAGAATTTTAGAGAAAATGGTAGTACATCCAGTAGGGACTGGTCCACACTACATAGTATGTTGTGTGTGTGTGTGTGCAGGGTAATAAGCCTGAAAGAATTGGGAAGACAGAAGACAGGACATGGAAGATGAAGAGGATGAGAGCTAACTAATGATTATATTTTGATACGTCCCAAGGCTACACAATCCGACTCGGAATGCACTGTGTGTGTGTACTCTCTTCAAAATTTAAAGAGACGGTAACGAGTGTGATCAAAGTTAAAGCCCAAAAGGTCAATTATAAAGTATAATATATTATACCCACATAACATTGCAGGTAAGAGTCTAAGCGTGTATTCATTTAACCTTTTCCCAATTACACAATTTTCAATGTGGACCCAAAATTTTGATTGAGGACTCCCTCGTCTTCTTCTAGGAAATTTGTTTTAATTTATTACATTATTTTATTGACTTGACATCAATTTCCTCTGAGTTTATTGAAGAGTTAATTAATTTGATTGAAAAATTGTGTACACCCCGAGTATCGTCCATGTCAGTCTAGACCTCTAGACGGTGACCCAAATTCACAGTTCAAAGCAGACCATATTTTAACATGTTAACTAGGTACAAGTGACTTGTACGTAGCCCTTTTTTCCTGTACCTAGCCCTAAAAACTCGTACCTAGTTTTTCGATAATTTTGTCATATAAATGCCCTTTTTTGCCCAAAAACTGCCCTTTTCACCGTCCAAAAAAAGGTCAAAAAAGTTTTGGTAGGGACACTTTTTGCTCTAAAAATTTCAAAAAGTGCCCTTTTGAAAATACTTGTACCTAGTGGAGTGCCCTTTTGTAGGATTT
>WJFB01004266.1:0-10565 GCA_009870185.1 Pygmarrhopalites habei | reverse complement strand
CCGACAAAAAAATTGAATTTCTCAACTGAAACATTGGCAATCATGCGAAAAAAGTGGCGAGCGAAGCAAGCCAAAGATTTCCAAAATTTCTAAATCAAAAATGATTTTCTCACAAAAATGAGATTCAAAAATTCAAAGATGGACACTTTTGTAGTGAATTTTTTTTGAAAACCGGTTAATTTATGTCTCCAGCTCATTTTTCTCGTCGGCGGCGGCGGCTGAAAATCGGCGGCTCCGGAGTCTGACCACGCACATCAAAATTTAAGGATTTGAAACCAAAAAGTTGATAGTCTGATCAAAGATGATTTGTTTGACCGTGACGACAATTTTCTTGTCCATGAAGTAACTGGACAGAATCCTAGCAGCTAGAAAAGGTAAAGCTGCTACAGTCTTCCTCTTGACTAAACTGAGAAATTTTGAATTTTGTAATTTTGGATCTTTCCTCAGTAGTCGTAGGATTTCCGTGGACTCGACATGATATTGAGACAAGTAGAGTAGCATGAAGAATAGATTTGCCCCAATAATCACACCAATCAGACCAAGTACGACTGCAACGAATTTGTTCAGTTTTATAATACAGTGGGTGCAGTACACAACGGACATTATCCCAATCCCCTTCATGTATGGAATGAGGAATGTCGAAAATATTCTATTGTAGACAATCAGAGAGATTTGTATATAACGGTACATTCGAATGCACTGGATCAACTGCGCAACAGCAGTTTTGATATCATCGACCTCACTGATGACCTCCATGACCTTTGACCTGTAATGGAGAAGTCAAAATATGGTACATCATCACGAGTCCATTTTGTATGCTCCAATCATAAAACTTCACACACGCGCACCGCACACAGACACGCGCGCGCGCATCCCGCGAATCACGCACACACATGATGCGCAACAAAATGCGCTTCAAAATTCTGTAACGTACTTGATTTCCCCCAGAACAGCAATAAAGCAACCACCATAAAGGAACGAGATGTGAATCCAGAAATGAAGAATCCCAAAGAAATTTATCAGAATGTAGAACTGGAGAAGGAAAAGAAAGACAAATAGAGTCCATTTGAGCAGTCCTGGTTCGGTCGGGACGACAGAAGTCAGAAGATACCGAAGATTCGGTTTGACAATCATAAGGAGTGTTATTGTAATGACTGCAGCGTTGAGTCCATAATACATCAAATCTAGGAACATTTCCACTTGTCTTATTTTCCAGGGTTTTGTTCTATCCTTTTGAACATTCTCCTTCTCTTCCAGTGTAGGTTCTGCTGGGTCCGTGCCTGGAAGCTCTGGAGCCGTCGTTGGCTGCACAATTTTACCGTCTTCTGCAAAAAATTTAAATATGGAATAAGTTCCAATAAGTACACTCTTAAAATAGAAGGGAAAATGTTGGGTGGAAAGTGGATTTTCCGCGAAATGAGGGAAAGTTTCCCTTCAGAAGGTCAAAATTCTCCCCGGGAAAAGAAGGAAACTGGTTTCCCCGGAGGAGTCCACAAATTTCCCC
Organism: Pygmarrhopalites habei; assembly: GCA_009870185.1. NCBI lineage: Eukaryota > Metazoa > Arthropoda > Collembola > Symphypleona > Arrhopalitidae > Pygmarrhopalites > Pygmarrhopalites habei. The sequence continues at coordinate 9,061 of WJFB01004266.1, read as the reverse complement.
CAAGAAGAGAAAATATCCCGAGATGCAGGGACAATTCCACTCTTCCCTGCCAATTTTTACCTTCTTCCGGGGAAAATGACTTTACCTTCTCCTGAAGTTTTCCGTATCAGTTTCACTCCTCCGGGCAAAATCTTGCCCTTTTCCGGGGAAACTTTCTTTTCTGTTCTAAGAGTGTACGATTTCGTACACGATTCACAGTTCTCTAGCGCAATTTGTTTTTCCAGTCAGTTCTCTGAGAGAGAGAGAGAACTGACCAAAAATGTTTAGGAATTGAAACTAACCTTCAAAATAGTTGTAAAGAGCCACATACTGGTTGATGAATGAAGGAATAGACTCTAATTGCCAGAGAGTCGTTACCTGACATCCGACGGCGTACATGAGAAACACAGTCACAGATTTGAGTCTAATCTTCTCAATCTGACTTTCATCCTCCCTCATCTCGACCTGGACAGCCCGAAGGAAATCGAACAAGAAGAAACCGACAATGCTTACAAAATTCCCCCACCACATCCATAATTTTCTTGAAAATGGGATCAGTTCTAATTGGTTCAACTTGTCTGTCTTTGTCATTCCACACGTAAGGGTGGGAGTGAGTAAAGGTTCCGATTTTAATTCCCCTCTTCAATTGGACCATCAGTTTCCCTGACAGTAGAATCATTATTCCTCTCCAATTCTTTGACAATAACCTCGAATAAAAACTGAGATCCAAGATTTCCTTTTATGAACGAAATAATGAATCGAGAAACGAGTACCAACGGAACAAAGTTTCTCTCTCTCTATTTTCTATTTCACTGTACATTTTCCTGTACTTGGTATACAAGTTGAAGGTCCTACGACGGAATGTTTGAAATCGGAAACCGTTCGACTAACCTCAAATGTACATTACCAAAATCCCATTATGAAGGAAAATGTTAAGCTTCCCATTCCCCTGATACATTTATGAGACAAATTGAATTATCTGAACAAATATTGTTGCAAAACGCCAAAATTAGATCGAAAATATTCTATTCTGAAAAAGAATTCTCCGTCAAATCCTTCAATTTCTGATGTCTGTGTGCACACACACACATCCTAGTCAAATGTCGAATACATTTTTTCAATCAGATTTTTTTCAAAGCCTACTGCTTTAAAAAAAGGAACTCAACTGTGAGAAAACTCTACTATCATTCAACCCCAATATTTTCTATCCATTAAAAGTCAATCTAAAATAAAATATAAAATCACTTTCCGGTAACGGTCTGACTTTGAAACTAGTCCTTCTTTCAATAGGAATTCCACTGAAAGAGGAATTTTGAAAGAAAATTAACGTTTATGATTATGTCCTCAGAAAATCATCATTTTGTCCTTAATTTTTAATTTTTTTGTCCTCATTAGTCCTCAATCATTTTGTCCACAGAAAACAATCAAGTTGTCCTTAATTATTTGTTGTAATGGTTTTACCTACACTTTAGCTTTTTTCAAAACAAGAAATGAACAAAGGACTATTTTTAGAAACTGTGAATTTACATTATAAGTCAGTTTCTAGTGAGTTATGTTTGTCGGTATTGGGAGAGAATCTTTGTAGTGAAGGTTGTCAGTCCAGACATACAAAACATGGAGTGGTGTACGATTTCTGTTTTCCAAGTCGAATAAATTGTGTACCTAAATTTTGGACTAATTTTGACCAAAAACAAATTATCTTTTCATAACTAATGTTAACTAGAATTTGGAAAGACACGTAGGGTTAAAAAGGTATGACTTTCGTCCCTCATCCGCGTCCAAGTGTGATCATCTTGTGTGTGTGTTTTATTGTCCCATCAACGGAATCCTTGGTCGAAACCCTCTCAATCCTTATGTCATCAATTTTGCATACATGGAGACTTTGCTTATATATTGCGAAACGTGCAAAAAGCAAGAGTTGTACTAATCTATGAACAAGGTCGAGCCACTCAATAAACAAAGTTAAATGATAATACCCTTTTATCTCCCAGCCAGACAGATATAGCCCTTACGATGTCCTCATCCGGATGATAATTATCATGTCGATTTTCTAATCAATCGGAATTTGTCATTGATGAACCCCGCTTACACACACACACACACACACTCACATATTTTCTCTATACCTCCTTCACAAATTTCCAATTCATTTTTTGTTTTCCTATTATTTTCTTGTTTCCCGCAAAATATTGTACCCTACATAACTTCACTGAATTCGAGAGTAATTGGATCGAAAAATTATTGGTCAAATCCACACACACACATTGTACCGCACAAGTATGTTCAATGGAGGAAGTTGTACTTGAAAAATAATGACCTCGAACTGTGGACACTAAAAAAGTGGGAAAAGATTTCAAATAATTTCAGCAGGTGAGTTTTTTTCTGAGAAAAAAATTATTCAAAATTTAAATCCACTAGTTCACTTTCCCAGGAATTTTTTGAAATTTTTTGCAAAATCTAGTGGCTGATTTTGTGCTAAAAAATTTCTATTAGGAAAGGAAGAAACCGTTTTTAAATCAGTGTAAAAAAATATTTCACAGAATCATTCACTTTTGATTTGCTAACCTTTGACCTCTTTCCCTCACAGCTATTTTCCACATCCCCCCTAAGATGGCGTACCTGACTGACTTCATGCCGAACACAATCCTGACCCGGGAAGAAAATTCAAATGTGAGTGTGTGTGACCATGTCATCTCAATAGAGAGTGAACGAGTGACTCGAGTTGACTACACAATCAAAAGAAAATTGTCCTGGATTGAATTTGACCCAATCACAGCTGACAAAATTGTGACCTTTACGACGGAAGAACCCGGGACTCACTACACAAAATATTTCGACACAAAAACAGGGAAACTCCTGGACAACAACAACGATCCTGACGATCCTCATCCGAGTGAGAATCGAATCACGGATCAGGTTCGAAGTGACGATGAAGAAACAGATGGTAGTGGCGACGATGTCGATGTCGATGATGACGATTCGACAACTGTCGACGAAGACTCTGATGAAGATGACTCAACAGAAAATGGTTCCGATTCTAAAGAGGAAGAAGAAATTCAAAACTCTTCCTACATCATCAAGTATCCTCAATCAATCAACAACATCGATAAAGCAAGTACGACTAAACCCAGCCCACCCAAAATGATTCAAGTCAAAAGAATGGCGCCAAAAGTACCCCTAAGTAGAAACTTTGTTCAAGCTCGAAATCCCCTAGTCCAAAATTTGTCCGATTCAGATTCCGACTCGGACGCTCCAGAGGTCAATGTTCTTCCTTATCTCTCAAGGGAGACACAAAATGTCGCCAGTGTACCTCCATACCCGTCCCGTAATCCCGAAAATGTCGCTACTATCCTCCCTTATCCATCTCAGACCCCTTTCGACATAAATGTGATTCCGTATCCAGATACAATTTCCCAAATGGTCGACGATGCCGTTCCACATTCGTCGAAGAAGCCGCCAGATGTAGTCCCGCCTCCTCCTCCCGATGACCCGCCAATCCTTGAGGCCCTTGGTACCCTTGAGGGACCACATGAGGAAGAGAAGAATGAAGAGCAGGAAGAGGAGGAAGAAGAAGAATTGGACCAGCAAACAAAAGTTTTTGCAGACATTGTCGCTGCTTTCACTTCCCTCTCATTTTTTATTGGGATTTCTTCCCTCACAATCAAAATGGTGTATTCAAATTTCCCGCACTTTATCCCATTATCTCCATTGGCTGCTTCCGGCTTCTTATTTTCATCCCTTCTACCACTGGCTTTGTTCATTGGAATTGGAGAAGTGGGGGATAAGATAGCAAGGTCAGGGGTCAAGAAAATGACCCAAGGGCTCCTGGGTACAATTAACCTTGCCCACCAAATTGTTGACCATCTATGGACCGTTCATGTAACAAGCAGTAGGAAAGGTAACAATAATAATGTAGAGCTCAAGGGATCAACTTCCGATTTGACCTCGACCTTCCCCATGTCAGGTCAGGTCAAACAGACAGGGACTTTGGTCCTAAGTGTAATTCTCCTAATATTTATGTTTACTGAATTAGCCTTAGCTTTGATGATCCCTTGTACAATTTCCATCCTGATTTTAAGGGCCCTTTGGAAGGGCCCCCTGTCCTTCATATTTGGCTCTATTTCAGCTGCTGGCCTAACCCCAGCTTTACAAATGACTAAGGAGGACTTGGATCCCACAAACATGGGAATGGTTTTTGGTGTTTGTGTACTGGCGGGAATTTTGAATAGTTTGGGAGGGTCACCCCTTATATTTACTGTAGGGATGATAACTACTGGGGGGCTTTGTTCCCTTTTTGGCTACACACCCTTTTCAATTTTGATGATGTGCCTTGATTTAATAGAGGCACTCAAGAGGAAGGCTAGTTGGGTGGCGGGAGGGGGACTGATTTTATTTGGGATTTCCGTTGTTGTTCTGAAGGACCCACTCATATTTCTACATGGGATTTTGTCAGGGATTGTTGTGTGTTCAGTGGGGATTGGGTCGGTCAAGAAATTTTTGGCGTGTGTCATCTTTAATGTTTTTCTACTCAATGTTTCTTTATCTCCATGGGTGCTGGCTATGGGTGGTTGTTGTGGGTCAATGCTGACTGCTTTTGTAAGGGCAAGGGGTGGACTACAAGTTGTGGTGAAGGAGTTGAGGATGATTTCAATAGGGAAGGTTTACAAGGGTCTGGGAGAAGTACTGGGAGGTGGAGGAGGGATTTGGAGGGAAATTCAAGAGTGGGGAGACAAGTTACCGACGAGGATGGATAGAAATAATGTATTTGTTTATGAGTAGAAAATTGTAAAAATTACTAATTTTAAATTAGATAAGAATTAAAGAATTGTTAGCTAAAATGTCATTTGCGAAAGAATGTACAATTCTATTTATTTAATTAAATTAGCAGAGTGTAAAAGTAGCAATAGTGAATAGTGTGGATATTTTTTAAGTTGAGTTCTTGTTCTGTGTGTTCACAACGACGTGGGGAAGAGAGTGGCAATAAAATTCGGGACAATGGTGACTTGTATACGTAGTAAGCGTATTTATGGCAGCGTTGTTTTATTGTTGGTGTGAGGGTGTGTGTGCGGGAGTGTAGATGGGCGAAAGGGGGATGTGTGTGTGTGTGTGAGAGAGAGAGAGAGAGAGGGGCGGAGGTGTGGAAGGGAAGGGAAGCTGTGAGTGGAGTACAATCAACTTGGGTGGTCCTTCTATGAGAAAGACTTGTAGCTAAAAAATTTGACATAAGTTGTAGCTTGAGCCTAGCCTACGCCCCTCATCTTTCCCGGGACGACCACCCAAGTTGACTGTACTTGACTTGCACCTTCCCCTCCCATAAAGACCTCCTCTTGACCTCACACACATTTCCTTATGCCTTCATCCACACCGACAACAAATCCCGGCATTCTTTTCTTTTTAAAAAAAGTTTGAACCAAAACAAAATTCCGAAGGGAAATTTTCCCCGGAAAACGGCAAAATTTTGCCCGGACGAGTGGAACTTATACGGGAAACTTCAGGAGAAGCTAAAGTCATTTTCCCCGGAAGAGTGGAATTGTCTCTGCATCTCGGGATATTTTCCGTTCTTGGGGGGAATTTGTGGACTCCTCCGGGGAAACCAGTTCCCTTCTTTTCCCGTCCAGAATTTTTACGTTCTGAAGGAAAACTTTCCCTCATTCCCTGGAAAATCCACTTTCCACGCAACATTTTCCCTTCTATTTTAAGAGTGCATGCATGATTCTCATTAATTATATTTAATTTTAAAGACATTCAAATCTTGCATGCCTCCTTCCATTTCCCTTGGGATGAAAATTTGCCTGGGTAAATTGATTCCAATAAAATCTCTGTATTTGAATACCCATACAAAATTTTAAACATTTTAGTCATTTTAATCATTACTTTTCCATTATATTTGTCTACTTCAAGTTGACATCCAAAGTGAGTCTCTCCAAAGTTCCAAAATAATTGCCACTGACCGCAGAACATCGGAAGGATAATAATGGCATCACGCTATCATGCGTCAAACTGTGAATTCAATAGAAGCCCAATAAAACAATGAGACTTTTTTGCTGTGTTTTTATAGAGATTTTACAGCAGAAATCCTCACTTGAATACTACAAGTTGCACTTCATGATTATTCTGTATGTACCTTCCGTCTACCTTCCCCAATTTTTATATGCATACTCATAATTTCCAGCAGAGTGCAGACCATAGTTAAAAGAGTAATTAAGTGTAATCACTTAATACAATCCAAATATTCATCCCAAAATAAACAAGGGATTTGCGTGACGTGGCTTTTCAACTGAATTGACATAAACGGAGGAGGAAGTATGACAGATTTTTCACAAAATTCTCATTACACTGACCTTGGTCTCATCCCTGCCCTTCCAAGTATTTGATGACCAAAACAATAGCAGTGCATAGGAGAGTACGCAATATCAACATTAGTGTCCAAAATTTTAGCAGTGCAGTGGATGTGCCATATTTTTGCGTAGAGTTGTGTCCAAAATTTTGACAAAATGGGGTTTCCAACTCGACTCCTCTTCTCCTTCTTTTTGATGGGCTTCTTGGATTTTGGGACGGCATCATTTTTTCCGGTGAAAAACAAATTCTCTAGTAAATCTGTTGTAATTTGCGATTCGCAAATTTTTGGAATTCCTAAAATTCTGATCAAAAATAGCCGATTTGTCGTGTGAAAAAGTTGTTTGAAGTTTTTGGACAATTTTACATTTAGCAACTTCTGCTGAATTGGGCACGTTCAAAATTTTACTAACCTTTTTTGAATGTGTGTGTGTCTAGGTCCTATCTATTCAAAAGAGGTCAGTGAGTCCTCTTTGCGTGGAGCACGCGACTGTGATTTTCAAAAGGATTTTGGCGGACATTACAGACTGTGCAAATACAATGCAGTTCAAAAGCAAGAAGGATAGAGCGAATAAAATCCATGTAAGGAAAAGCTTCGCAATATTTTTTTGGGGAGTAATAATGTCCACAATTAATTTGTACTATGAAAAATATTTGCTAGTACCTCTCAATCAATGAAATGAATAAAAAATTAAATCATGTTTTGCACTTATGAATCTGTAGTGTATTCTGAGGTGTGTAGCCGCAAAGGAAGGAGTGGTACGTACAGAACTGGACTCGACTTTCATATTTTTAAAGAAATAATTTTTATCCATATAAACTAATTTTAAAATTCCCGCTTGTACCTTTAACTTTGAAAATGTTAATCGTAATTATTTGAACACAAAAGTGACTGACTTCCAAAACATTTTCTATGCTAGTTGACGAGTGAGGGGTTGGTTGAAAAGGAATCGATTGAAGAATTCATCCGAAGGGAAATACCAGAAAGCATGGCACCCAACGTCAAACCATTACTGGATAAATGTTACCAAGCTGCTCGTGAGTTTCCAAAAGTTTTACCTTCAATACGTAACCCGTTCTGGTTCTTTCATGCTTACAGATTTCCATTGTTTCTATCAGGTTTACATTATGAATCTGTTGGTTTACTGTGGGGTGTGAGAGACTAGATGAACGAAAGAGGTGTGTGTGTATGTTTGTGTGTCTGACAAGGGAGTTCTCCATGGGATGGGAAGCTGCGAGTGGAGTACAGTCAGAGCATCTTTTAACTGTTAGCTAGACACAAGTAGAATGTGTCTTGCCCCTTTTTCTGTTCCTAGCCCTCAAAAATTGTGACTAATTTTTTTTAAAAAAAAATTATTCATTTAAATGCCCTTTTTTGTGCCCTTTTTCCACTCCAAGTTACCCTTTTGGGTTCACAAAAAAATGCCATTTTTTGACGGAAATTTTGTGCCCCATCCTCTGCCATTTCAAAATTTAATGTGTCTAGTGACTGCCCTTTTTTCAAAATTTTGTTCTTCGCCCTCATTTCTTAAACGATGCTCTGAGTCCAGTCATTTTGGGTGGTCGTTCAATGGAAAAGACTTGCAGCCAAGAAATTTAATGTGTAACTTCGAACCTGGCCTACAACTTGTAGGCTACAAGATTCCTCTTTCCAATGGGGACCACCCACGTTGACTGTACTTTTCTCACTGCTTCCCTTCCCGATGGAGACCTCCACTAGGAAGCATCACACACACCACGTTTTCCCCCTTTCATCCGTCTACACTCCCACACCCCACAATAAAAACAAAAACAAGGCAACCGTCATAAGACACACATCACAAAATTTTTTTGCAACCATTTTGCAGTCAATTGGATCTCCAAATAAAAAATTTATAACTGAAATTGATGACAAATTTTCCAGATGGGAACTTGGATCCTGCAGAAGAGTATTGTAAAAGTTACAAACCATTCATTAAATGCCTCATGGACATCTTCTCAGATGTAATGACACATACACATTTTTTTTTTAAAAAAAAATTAATTTCCTTCTCCCAACTATTCAAGAAAGTTTATACATTTTCAAACTACCGTGGCTGCAAAATCTGCACTTTGCAAATTTTCTCCAACAGTTCTAGCCCAACTGAATCAGTTAACCATTACGTAAATGGCGGGAAATTTCTTCCAGTACATTTCCCTTCTGCTAAAAACCCTTTCCTCCGCTCGAGCCAAGTTTTCCGTCAGGTTCTGGCGGGAAACAGATTTTGCAGCCACGAACTTTCCAACCTAAATTTTGAGTGTCTCTAACTTTGGTAATCTCCTGTTACTCAGTATGTTGGTCAAACCATTTGATAACTTCTTGAATTTTCCACACACGTACAGGTATGCAAGGAGAAGAAATCATGAGCAGAAATCCTTATTTATAATCAAACTTTTGTCAGCAACTAGAAAGGTACGTAGAAAGGAAGACCAGAATCGATTGAACGATCATATGGAAACACACGGAATCTCTTCTCCTCGTCTCCTGTAAATTAAATGCAGACTAATACAGAGAGAAATAACAGTACAAAATTAATTTCCACAAAAGTGTACACGTGTGCGTAGAATTGGAATAAATTGAGTGACTCGAAAGCCATTTTTAAACACACATACATATTTTTTAATTTACCTTTTGTTCCATGGAGAGTTGTTCCTGAGAAGCTTCTCAGATTCTCGAGAACGGTAATCTGTGGAAATCTGTGAGAATTCTCCGAGCTCCGAGAATTTG
>WJFB01004265.1:0-10575 GCA_009870185.1 Pygmarrhopalites habei | reverse complement strand
TCAAACTCAGTCAAAAACTATTTTTAGTTTCCGGGATGACTTGATGAAGTTGACAAATGTATTTTTCTCTCAATCTGTCTTTTCTGTACACACAAAATGTCTATTGTCTGTTATTTTAAAAACTGGGTGAGAGAGACATTTGCCTTTGAAGTTCTAACACTGGCCTTTGAGTTTCTAAGATTGAGCTCAGATACAAATTCCAAGAAAATACCAAGTAAATTCCAGAGACAACGTGATTCTAACAGGGAGCTTCGCTCCTTTAAAAATGTTAAACGTATGAAATTGTAAAGTGTGAAATGTCTGGACACCCTTTCATGCATGTTGTAATTTTTTTTAAAAAAAAATATTACTTGAGAATCTCATGTTTAAATGGGATAAAAACGTATTGTACCTTTTTGTTAAAATGGGATTTAATGGTTGACTCAATCCATGAGCAAAAGACATGGTCGGCTGGTTCAAGGTTTATCAAAAAAGGTTGAGATGGAGAGGAAATATTGTATCATATTCTTATTATAAATGAAACACATGTTAATAAATTATATGATAGTACAGTGTGTTATTACAACAGTTAAAAGTTTAATACGTACAAGTTGTGGTAACTATGCAGTGGAGAGAAGAATAATTATTACAAAAACAATTTAATTTACTCTACTGTCTTGACTTGAGACAAAAAATTGGAATCATGATGATGAACAAGAAGCAAATAAAAGTGAATTTGGTTATGCATTGTGATCTTGATCATATCTTTTGGAGAACAATAATTGGTGGGGCTATCAAGATAGAAAGAAATGCTGGACAAAAAAATTATGTTGGAGTTACAGTGGGAATTGCACTGGGTTGCAATAAAAGGTTAACCTTACCCTCCTTGGTTAGTTGACAATTTTATTGTTTTAATTTTTTTTGAAGATTTTTGCGTGGGTTTTCCAGTTTTGATGATGTTGAGCCTCTCCAATTGATATTAATTGTGTACAAGTATAGACTCAGAAGATTACAATTTTCACCCTAGTCCATTCCATTGTTTGTTTACTCTCCAAAGACACAGGAAATTACATACTCTTCAAGAGTGATAGGCATACACGCCTTGTTGACCATGTAAAATTATTTTAGTTGAGACACTGCCGGTGTTTGTCTTCTGGATTAATTCCTTACAGTCATCATTTTTTTTGTATTAGTAAATCCTTAATTTAGATTTACACTCCATCACAATTTTTCACAACACCTTTTTCAAGAGAAGACATTTCAGGGAATGGGAAAGGGAGAGAGAGAGGAAAAAAAAAATAAATCAAAGGATAGAATCCTAAAACTTCGTCACTGATCAATTATATTATATTTAAATTTAATCTGTAGAGAGTGTCTCTCTGAGAGACGGAATTAAAAGAGGATAAAAAATTTTGAGCTATTCAGATAAGAGACCTTGATACAATTTTTTAAAATTTGATTTTTGCCCTGCTGTTCTTTTGATATTTGTGGTCGTAAATAAAAGATGATTATGTATTTTTGAGAGAGAGAAGACAAGACTTGTCTAAATAGTATTTAGTAGTTGTGAGATGATGATATCATCCCGTTTTAAACTATTACTGTTCATGTATTTAGTGGGTAGGGCCTTCGGATTGACCAAATATGGTATTGATTTTTCTTTTATCGGAGAAAAAAATGGGGGAAAAGTTTTACATTCTCTTCGAAGTGGCATTTTATTAACTGAAAAGACAAAAATGACATACATTTGGAAACTTTTTGTTAAAAAATCCACTTTTGCTTTTCAAATTCTCTGTCAGTGAATTTCCTGCTAGTTTCTGGTGGTTGTGGTGCCCTTTGCTCTGATTTACTTTGACTTCCCATCTGTCTCTCTCGTTTTTTGCACTACTTATCTTACATTTACTGGTTGTCTTGCTATGTTTTTTGGGGGGAGGAAAAAAGCGAAACATAATATTTGAGTGGCGTTGAATCCTCTCCATTATAATGTACTTTTGATTTTTTTTGTAAAATAAAAAATTTGATGTGTACACACGTGCCATTGTGGACTGTACTCTACACACACACACACACTTTTGATGAAAATAATGACCCGAGGACAAAGATCATTTGCTCAGTTTCTTGTCAGAGTCCACCTAAATAACATAAGTACACATATGTATATGTGTGAAGTGTACACATACATGTACGTAAAGGACCACAGGTACAAGAGATTAACATTTGAAAAATATTATTTTGCACCCTCCAGGTCCCACGTAATTAATTAAATATTAAAAATTAATTAGAGTAATTTCGTTTAGCCTCATATTTTTATGAAACACACACATCTCAGTTGCAACACTACGAAAGGGAGAGAGAGAGAGGGGAACGTAACGTTGAGGTGGGTCGTCAGTCAAGTCAGTCGGTGGCCAAAATGTTTCATATTCAATCGTGCTCCAATATCCCTTGTAAGATCTAAATTGTAAATCTCGTTAAGCTCGATTTACATTTCCATCTAGATCAACAATACACACTCTCCACAAACTTTGACTCCTAACAGCCATCACACACACACACAACAATATTGTGAATGTATGTACAATCACCAAATTGGATAAATATGATAAGGAACTTACTTTTGACTACTATTTGATGGGAAGGAGAAAAGGGGGATGGAATATTGTTTTCTACTTCAACACACACACAGCACACACACCAGTTTCCGTACTTAAGTGTTGTTGAATTACAGTCCAGATATATGTATGTAGTATACGTATGTAGGTACGTCTCCACGACTTTATCATGAAAGAATAGAGAGAGAGAGGAGCTGGAGGCCTTTTCATGGTAATTGTCTGCTGCAGAGACATGATCGTTTATTCATCATATCAGTCATCGTCGTGAGGTGAAAAGTTTCCTCAATCTAATATGTACTACTCTGTTGTGTGTGTGTGTGTGATACTGCTCTATATACGTAGGGACAGTATTGCTATTGTCGGAGGGATATGGTCCAATCAGATATACATATATGTATAGAAGAAGAAAATTCAAAAAACTGGATCATTCTCTGTACATTCATATATATTATGTAGTACATACTACATATGAAGTATGATGGAAATTGGACGTGTATGCTGGTCATGATTTGGTACACAGTAAAATAAATGTGAATTTTGTGTGTGTATGTGTATATATATAAGGTCTATATGGGAGAAATGATTTACAAGGAGGGGATACACGTACACAATGCAATGCAATCTGTAAAATTTATTTTTTTAAATATTATGGTCATGTCACTACACTGTATTTTACCAAATGCGATGTACATATTGCGTGTCCCACACATCACCAGCAGAGATGTGTTACACCTGAATGTATGCATATATTTAATATTGTACTTATAAGTAAAGTTGGAGTGTGACTGACTCAGTTTGATGCTGCTACTTATTATTAGTTTGTATCTTATTTATCTTGTTATTAAATTGGAAAATGAGCCGTGGAGAGAAATTCCTGTTTCAATTTCCTTCCTTCCCCCATTCCATCTCTCTTCAAGTATAAAGTGTACGTGGGGAGATACAGATTAACTTTTAAATATACACAATACAAATACACACACACACACAGTGGTAACCGACTTGTAAGACGAAGTGAGAGATGCAGATGACCAACTTATTTTGTAAACATGATCATCATACACGAAAGGGAAATGTCGAATGTAGTAAATTGAATCACTTCTTGTCATAATTCATTCCGACGGGGAGATGAGGAGCAACAAAGTTGAAGTTCCTCCACTCCTCATCCACAATTGAATGACTCGATGTCTCTCTCTTCCATTATACTAAATTGTGATGCGTGTGTGTTCATTTCACGTTGGATGGGTGTGGGGAATCTTCTCTCCCCCATCATCATTTGTCATTAGATCAGCATACATTTTTATTATTGGAATTAAAATTATTACTATTTGCTCTGACAGTTTTTCTCCCCCACTTCCGCGGTTGATTAAATAATCTTCTTGAAATTAGATCCCTCCTCGAATGACCACCAGTATAAGTAAATACAGGAGAGGGGGAGGATTGTTGAGAAAGTATTTTAGAGAAAATTGAGGAAATAAAATAAACAAGATTTACAAGTCTCATTCCACAAAGGGGTGCAACTATTTTTTTTGTCACTGGAATTTGAAGCCTCAAGACAATACTTACTGTAATATGTAGTATGAACTCTAATTTCAGCTTCATTGATCTGTCCTCCTCCTTTGTCAAGTCTTTGACAGGTTAAGGCAGAGTTTGAGGCTAAGGCGTAAAAGTGTAGCCATGTCAGGCAATAAGGAAAATTGTGCTGTTTTATGTACTAATGAATTTAAAATACATTATATGCTAATGTGAGTTTTGATCAGTGATCATTAAACTTACAAATGTTGAACTTGTGTCACAAAGTGGAATTTTGTAGGACCTATATTGTATTTGGAATGACGAGTCTTTTTTGTCTCTCTTCCTCTTATCTGTTATCAGGACAGAGATAGAGAAGAATGGAACAGGTGTATGGGCAGCAAACAATATGATGATGATGAGAATTATTCAGTGAACAGAGTCATGGACTTGAGTCGAGGAGGATGACTCCAGCAGAACAACAAGCAACAGTCATGTATGATGCATGTAATACGAAATAAATGCAAATTCTATTCACTTGGAAGAGTCAGCCAGCAACAAGTTAGTCAAAGATACTTGAGATTTGAGGGATTTTTTAACTTAACTAACGTGCTTACATACTCATATACTTGTACAATATAAAAAAGTTATTGTTCTCCTTCATTTTGCTAACCACCTCATGCTATTGGCGTGTTAATGGGATGACAAATAAAAAAATGATTATCAGTATTTAAACTACTGTACTAAATGACTCCTTTGTGTCGTTGAGTCAAAAAAACAGACAGACACAGAGAGAGTGTAAATTCTTAAACGTCGCCCACAACCCAATCCAACTCTACCACTTGCATAAGTAAAAGTATACTTCTGATCATCTCTTTTTCCCCTCTAACAATTCCCAATCTATTTTTCACTAATATGTACACTACATAACATGACAGAATGCATGTTGTAAATGGAATAGGGATACATTTTGTGAATCTCATTATGTTACTAAATGATGAATGAGCGGAAGGTGAAACTGTGCAATGCAATTTTTCCCTTTAGGGTTTATCTTGGTCGGGAACCACGCTTTACCTCCTATATCTGTATTCTGTAATTGTAATAAAGATCAGGAGTAATACCCTCTTCCTAATACCTATAAATTCATATTGATCGCTATCATTACATATTGTACTTCAAGCAAAGTCTGTGGGCTTATTAATGGATCAAACATTGAAGAGATTTTTTCTTTCCTTTCTTTCTTTCATGATTCCTGTCCATCATGTTCATTTCAGAGATTTACATTTTCTCCCTCATCCTCACTTTTGATGGATGAACAAGATTTTAACAAGAGATGGTAAATGGACGGTGAAATTTTAAATGCTCAATTCTGACGATAAGTACGACAAGAACCACAACATAAATAACTGCTGCTATATTTTTGCAAATGATATGCGAATGTCCATATGTTGTAATTATTGTTAATCTCTTATTAGAACTAAATATGTGTATGCATACTATATTAATTACCATACATTATTGCATTTCAACTGATCCAATTGGTATAACTCTCAGCTCTCCACAATTCACTTCAAAATACATACATAATACATACATACTAAAGTTGTTAATTAAATTTTTCATCCAGATCTTTCCTCTTGTCTCATCAATACAAAAGTGAGTACATAATAAAAAGTATGTAGGGCTTGAAAGGGGTTTGAAAATACAAAGATCTGTTTCACTGATGATCGAGAAGGATGAGAGGATCCAATGATCATGCAGGATTACTGATTAAGATCGTGATCGTGTAAGTATCTTTGTGAATTTCAAGTCGGGACGACATGCATTATATTGAAATACTATATTACTTACTTATGTAGACAATAGAATCATCCAAGTCACTATACCACATCTTTCTATAGAGTTGTATTCTACTAGTATAAAAAGTGGACTCACTTTTTATTCTAATTTAAATGTGTACTGAAAGACAACTGACAAAAGAGAAGAGATCCCCCTCTGCTAAGGTACACATTAAATATTTTCAACAATTATGCTAATGTAATTTGTAGCCATTCATACTTAGGCTTTTAATGGACTTGTACATACACAATAATAGAAATGCAAAAGGACGACATATTCTTCATATTGATTACTTGTGTCTTGACTGCTCAGTTTTTGCTCTCTTTAACTCAATTCCATCCCCCCTCATTCACTCTTTGACAATCCAAAAGGTATTTATGACAATTAGAATAAATGTGAAACAATTAAGGCATTAAAGATTTTGAAAGAAAATCATCAGAGAATAGGATTTAATTAAACCACAACTGGAGTTAGTAAAGTGTTCATTGTAACGTTCAGCAAACGATATTACATAACAATATTATTCATTTGATGTTCTAAGCTCAACTCTAAGTTAAGTAAAAATAGGTGACTACTGAGAAAGCTTTTCTATATTTTACATTTCTAGTAAGTATGACACCACTCTCCCATTTAAAACTCTTGTGTGTCTTCGTCATTCGATTACGAGCCGTAAGTTACGACCAGTTTCCTAATTATTCCGAGAGACAGAGAGAGAGACAGTAAAACCAATAATGAGTCATTATCCCAATAATGATGATCCATGTTTCTGTTGATGAGCTCAATATCTTATGCAACACATTACATACAGATTTACATGGTCTCTCAAGAATTAAAGGACAAAATTAACAAATGAAAATGACTACTCCGAACTTTATTCTGTTTTTGGAATGTGTTTTCTTCACATTACACAGGGAATACATAGGCAAGGTTTTCTCTCCTTTTTTGAGGATATCTGTTCAACATTAAGTCATGACCGAAGGGTTTCTGTCACCACCTCAAAATTATTTACCCTTCCATCCAAATTGTTGTTCACTTGTGAATTTCCTGATTCCACAAAACATTTTAAAATTAAATACATAATATGGTGAAGAATATATTGACTATCCCAAAACTTTGTCATGTTAATATGTAGAGAGAACAAAAAAAGATGCAGGAGACGAAAACTGGGTGAGTCCTAAGTACACAATAAATCGTCTCGTCTCAGGATGTTACAATAATACCCCCTAAGTAAATGTCCACGTCATTGAACAAGAATGACGGGGTCATTCCCAAAATATTTTTTTACACTGAATTAATTTTCATTTGGTCGCCGCTCCTGTGACTTATTTATGCATTATTTGCGTGTAAAGTATTTTCATTTTGCAAAGAATCCTTCCTTTAAAGATTTGAATGCGTTGGACAGGGAATGAACATAATTTATTCTGTTCTTGATTTATATCATGTGCTGTAAATTGTGTTACCTCATCACCTATGGATCTTCACGCAGACTTAAAAAAGTTCTATTCAATTCAGGGTCAGTTGAGACATGGAGGGGCCATTTGCAACATTTCCTAAATATTTTTTTTAAAACCTTGTTTCATAAATAAAGGGGAATGTCAAAAACAAAAATGTGAAATTTTGATCGGTTGTCCTATTGAACTGTGAAGACAAGTGTGGACTTGAAGTTTACACAGTAGATTATAATAACTATTCTCCATATAAAAAAAAGAGCTGACAGTGTGAAAGATAAAAATGAAAATAAATTGACAGTACACCCAAACATGACTGATATCATTCTGAGAGGGGCATAATGCTTGTACACTTAACTTATTTAGGAGAGATTAAAGCACAGTTCACGGCTCAATAGTGTAGAATTGTTTAAATCAAATTACAGTATTGTAGTAATTAGAGTTTTTTTGTTACTAAATCATGTTGTGCTGTTGTTCCTTCACAGGATGGATAGTCTTTACGGCTATTGTAGGATTTTTATTCCTATTTTTATCCCCGAAAGGTCCTCCAGTGAAATTGGCTGGGGTGTACACACAACCAGGGAAATTTTATTGGCTTAAAGTCCTAGCATTTTTTACGATCATCAAGTTAAGGAAGGTAAGGCCTTTATAATATATGATGGTCGATCAGTCTAAATTTAATAAGAAAAAAGATAATTAATTTTTGTTCATTGTCAGTGGAAGGATGCAAGGGACAAGAGTAAAGTGAAGGATCACACAAAATTGGAAACTTATGAAGCTGGATATGGGACAAAGGTAAATCATTATTTCTTCAACATCACATTACGTTGTATGCAGTGCGTTGATGACAAATTTTGATTTGAACAGTCAAAAAATCAACCCGAAGAAATGGACAAAGTTCAAGAACTTTCCTCTCACTTTCAAGCAATTGATGCTGTCTATTTTAACGGAGCCAATTCGGATGGGTTTTATGTTGTGACTGCTGTAAGTGAACTGATTTATAAATGTGTACTATTTATTTTTTTACAACTCCGTCCTAGAGAGAAAATTCACTTTCTCCATTCTGTTCAACTTTCTCCGGTATTATAAAAAAAATTTGTCAAACAGACTGCGAGACGTCCACATGGAGTTATTAATGGATTCCTGATTTTGACGTAATGACAAATTATTAAATTTGGAATTAAAGCTGAGAGAAAGTTGTTCAATTTATGATTTAATTAACATAGGATTCCTGAACTTGGAACATTAGTGACACCCAGATTTCCCGACACCTTTCTTTTTGGTGGTGGTGACAAATTTTTCGGATCAGAAGGTTTGAAATTTGAACCGATCGTCCCTATGAAACACTGGAAACTGACATACAGTGGAAAACTCAAGTACGACCAATTATTGCAAAAAATTATTGAATTCTTACATACTGTTTTGAAAAAATTAAATACCCTTTTGATTTTGTTTGTACAGATCTCTGAAGGATGGAAGTAAAAGTCATGAGGTCAAGTTTGAAGCTGACTGGAAATCAGGTAAACTTTCCACTAGATACAATATTACTTATACTGACCTGGGGATTAACCTACCGTAAATGATGAATTAGTGGCCTCGGCCACTATTTTGAAATTTTTGAAATTTTGGCCAGTGAAAGCATATCCTCGTAATGTAATTAAATGGAGAAAGTCCCGGCTACTATTTGATACCGGCTACAATAAAGTGCCCGGACACTAATTCATCATTTACGGTATAATGTTTACTTCTACATATTGTAGATTTACCTTATTTTGACTATGACACCATGATCCCTGCGTGGACAATGGCTAGAGCCATAGCGAAGGAAGCTTGGAGTAAAGAATATTTTGAAATGTTGAAAGAGTAAGACTCATCATTATCCTTCCATTAGAGAGAGAAGATTAAACCTGACACTCTTCTTTTGTAAATTTAAAAAAGGGCTCATCAAACACACTATGAACAGCATGGGAATTTAACTTGTAAAATAACTGTGGATGGGAAGAGTTACTCATTCGAGACCCGGTCTATGAGAGATCACAGTTACGGGGTCAAGAGAAACTGGAAACTTTTACATAGATACATGTTCCATATGTTCAGTACAAAAGACGGGAAGAGGTTCAACATTGGGGTAAATTACAGTTTAGAATGAGATACAATCCATAATTTTAATCGAGAATAACAAATTGTTTTGCTTTGGTATTTATATAGAATGTGTGTCAACCCCAAACGTCATCTCAGTATGAAAATATTATTACATACCAGTTTTTTTATGTCTAATGGTAATGCAATGATCTAAAGGAAATATTTTATATGCAGTCTTGAGCTGGGATACATGTATGAGAAAGATGGTACTCTAAGGGCTGTAGAGTGGCTTGACCTTCCACTGTGGCATCATGGTTAGTTCAAAATTATAAATGGAAAAAATGAGCTTTAAGACAATATTGATTGACTGTTATGAGTATTAAATTTTGACAGGGGAGAATGGTACGGCTCCCACAGACTATGGGTTCACATTTAAGGCTGCTGGAGGAAAAACTCATTATGTCCAGGTTCAAGTTTTGGACACACAAATTTTTCATATTGGATGGGAGTGGGAAGCCAAGATTGTGGAACGAAGATGTCGATATTTTGTTGATGGAGTTGAGGGTTACGGTATCTCCGAATGTAAGTGACACGCACACATTTAAAGAATTTTTTCATTATCTAGGAAGGGCAAATTGAAACTTTTTGTGTTCAACAACAAATCTTTCAGGTCAGTACCGACACACTGATGGAAGACCAGAAGAATATTCCAAGGACGATCCCGAAGATCTTAAAAAGTTTCAATAAATCTAAGAAAAATGTGAATTAAAAAAAAACACTGCACAGTCTGCACGGTGTAAACATCATCAGAGATGAAAATAAAAACTCTTTTCAGGCATAAAATGTGAATTTATGTTTATTAGTATCATGGATATGATGATCAATAGTACATTTCTTGAACTTGTAATGTGTTTCTTGTATTACGTATATCCTATATGAGTCGTTCTCCCAGTTATCTCCAGCCTCAAAATTCTTTGTCACGAAACAAGTTCAAATTGACAGGGCACGTTCGTAATGATGTTCTAAGATAACAACTTTGGTGTTTTTGGTCAAAAGGTCAAGGGACCCTTTGTAGGGCCCTTAAAAGTCTCATTTTTTGCAGATTTTGAAAT